>CAXAMN010020001.1:2505650-2551285 GCA_963970005.1 Durusdinium trenchii
TGTCGCCGCTGGTGCCGCTGGCTGCCTTCCGCGTGGCAGGCGCAGTACCCAGAGTCTCCAGAAGGGGCTGCGGCGCGCGTTGTCGCCGCTGGTGCCGCTGGCTGTCTTCCGCGTGGCAGGAGCATTATCCTGAGCCTCCAGAAGGGGCTGCGGCGTGCGTTGTCGCCGCTGGCTGCCGCAGGCGCAGTATCCAGAGCCTCCAGAAGGGGCTGCGGCGCGCGTTGTCGCCGCTGGTGCCGCTAGTCTCTCACTCACCATCATCCTCTTTCACATCTACATAGCACCACCCTCAGTCCGGAACGAGCATTGCTGATGCTCTCCAGGCTACCTTCTCTCTCTCTCTCTCTCTCGTCCCTCTCGTCCCTCTCATCCTTGTTCATCACATCATCAGACACTTTATCACACACCCACACACACACACACACACACACACACACACGCACGCCATCTCACCACACACACACACCTCCCTCCCTTCCTTCTCATCCTCGTCCATCACATCATCACTTATACTGCACGTCTGAGCATAACCGCCTCATATGCCTTCTCTCCTCACACTTCCTTGACTTTTCATCTCACTACTCCGTCTCCCATGTGATGTTCATATACATTTGAAATTTGTAGAACTTATCATGTGGGGTTATCCGGTCCTTTTATTGCTAATGGGCTTAAAACCGCGCGTGTAGTGAAACTGATTTTTCATACAGTCCTTTGGGGGGGCAAGAACACACACAAACACACGCATTGGAATATGGAAGATGGGGAAACGGGGGGGTTAGGGGGGAGGGGGGGTTGGGTGGGGGGCTAGTGATGTTCATGTTGTGCATTTTTATTAGGAAGCCACACACACACACACACACACACACACACACACACGCTGTGGAAGAGGGGGTGGGGGTGAGGGGTAGGTTCCCCAAAGTGGCAGCGTGTGGCAGTGAAGTACACTGGACCTGATCGAAAACACCAAGTAAGACCCTGCAGGTATTGGGCTTGAGCCAAATGAATTTAGCGGCTGCTGACTGAAGAGAATGTATGTACAAGTACCTACGGACAAAAGGTGCTACACACGTATAGTATAGCGTAGACACGCCTAGGGGAACCTAGGACCCTACAAAACACAGGGGGGGTTGGGTAGGGGGCTAAAGACGTTGCATCATAGTGCATACGAAGATAAAGCCAGACACACACACACACACACAGACAGGTCGGTACGCACAGGTGGTCGGGGTGTGTCAGTTCTTTTTTTAGCCGTCGACGCATGGAAACCTGGCGTGGTGGTTACCGACTGCTTGCTTATTCCGAAGTTTTTCCGTTCGGGGGATTGTCAGATGCTTGAGGTCAGGAGAGCTGCTCATCCACACCGGTGCCATTGATGGTATGTGGCGTTTGTGTAAGGAGTCGGTCCCCACTAGCTTGCGTTCACGGGAAGGTGACGGTATAAACCCAAACATCATGAAGTTCATTCGACAGTGGCAATGGCGCTGGCACCAGAATAAAGACGATCTTCTGACGAAGCTGGGTCAGAAGTTGTCCCACAGACTGTGATGATGATGCTGGAGGATGAAAAATCGCGCTTTTTTTGGCACGAAACCACAGTCTCGTAGCATTTCGATGTCAAAATCGCAACGATCTTTGAGTTGTTTTCATGTACCACATGCTGCAACAAACCTTTCACATCAATGCAAAACACAGTCACACACCGGACATTCGTCATCATTGACCACGTGAAGATTTGACAAATGTCTTCAACCGCACGCGCGGAAACGAGCCCTTGACGAGTATTTATGAGGAATTTCTTATGTGTGGGATCACTTTAAGTATTGTTTGTTTAACTCTTGGGTTTGTGCCATCTCGAGTCACCACACATTCAAAGTGGACCATATCTAGATCTCAAGAGCATCATCAGAATATGAGAGAGAGAGAGATCGGGAGAGGTGAAGAAGCATTTGACCATTGAGAAATCAATTTGATCATCTGATCATTAGGGGTGCTAGCCAATTGACCATACCTCTAAGTCGACCGTTGAGATCATTCGACCATCGCAAGACAAGCTCGTGCGCCGCGTGTCTCGCTGCCACGCGGGGAACAGGAACAGTCAGTACCGGCCCATCGTAATTCACAAGGGCAATCGTATGGTGACCTGGCAATTCAGAGGAGTCAAGGAGTCAAGTGTTTGGTGGGAGGTAGAGCACAGGTTTGGAAGTTCCTTTTTGGGACCATCGATGCAAGTTTCAGGGAAACGAAGCGAGAAGAGGTTGATGACTTTTGCATCATGGAGCATAGGCAGCTGCATACAAGGGGATATTCATAGTGTGGGAGGGAGTACTGCCTAAGAAACATTTTAAGTTTTGTACTTGTTACAATTTATATATGTTCAGTTCCTCAGTTAATCTTTTTGGACAGTGGTATGATATGCTAAGTACCATCACTGGCTCAGGACCTAGTGAAGCATCCGGTCTCAAAGGCAAGATCAAACTGAAACCGGTCCGGTGGATGTTCGGCCCCCTCGTGGGCGGGCGAGGTGGGAGATGGAGACGGAGCAATAAGTCGGGGAACCCGACAGAAACTGAGAGGCTACAGCCATTGGACCGTGGCGAAAACGAACTCAAACATCACCGGTGAAAGAGAACTTTGTACAAGGCTAGGTTTTTTGGAGCAGTGGTCAAGGGTGACTGAGTATAGTGTTCTTTTGTCAGCCACAGCCATCTGAGGACATTACAGACGCCTACGACTTGCTCTGTAAAGCGCAAGTGGCACAAGTCGTGCAGCCAGTCATGCCGGAGATGCAGCTCTTGCCCCAGCCAGAGATCATGCAAACGCCAGCCCCTGGTCAGCATGTTGGTAATTAAACATCATGGACTGGGTGATTTGGATTCCGGACAACGGCTTCAACAGCGGTCCAGTTCCGTTTGCCAGATCCGTGAGTGTCCAGTTGTATTACCGGGTATAGGTGACACATGTGTAAAATTGTTTGCCATGTCGCTGATTGCTCATCGCACGTCGCTCTAAAACTGAATCATGGGGATTCGGAAGGCTGGTGCGACTTTCATCAGCAATGAACAGTATGTATCACCGGGATTTTGCTGCGCGCGTGTAGTGGCACAAAATTATACAAAGTGTAAGTGGTGCGCTTAACACACATTGCCAAGTGTTGGCACATGTTGGTACAGTACTGGTACCATGACAGGACTGGTTGGAGTAGATCGCCGTACTGTATGTGTTTAAGAGTGCGTGTAAGGCAATGTCCCTGGGTTGTTCCGTGTAAGGTAAGACCACCGAACATTCCGTCGACTCAGCCCATGGCTCATGTTGTGCTATTTGGGAGACAGTCGGATGTTGAGACTACCAAAATGCATCCAGCGGTGGTCCGTTGCGTGCCAGCACGAGGCCTATCCGCAGACGGAGCCACCACCAGGCGGGGAATCCGGACGGACCGGATTCTTCAGGGAGATCGTGGTTTCCGGGAGTTCTAAGAACCCAGTGCTGTTTCAAACCATTTACAGTAGATGCATTTTATGTGTTGCATGTAGACTATATATATATATATCTTAAAGGTGCGTTTTTGTTCGATCCTGAGACAGAAGAGCTACCTTTTGGCACGTAGGGGTCTTCAGTCGAGTTCCGAGTTGGGACCGTTTTTTCGCCCAAAAAGAGATCGACTTCATTTGATCCAGTCACGGTCCGCAGCTGATCAGCAGGACGGATGACTGGAACCCGGGCCGCACGCCACGCCGAACCTCGGGTCGGTTCGTCAGTCCGATGGATCAAACATCGGATCGAAGGCGGAAAGCATTCGGCTTTGATTCTTGCTGTACTTCATGAGAGTTCATGAGGGCAAGGGACTTGCACTTGGGACTTCAAGGGACTTGTACTTGACTCGAACTGTTCCCTGGTTTTTGGTATTTTCTGCACTCGAAGCTAAGATGGGATCCAGCCATTTTGATTCACCTTTGACAGCCACATGTTTTTCCTCTTATTTCCTCTTCATCCCATCCCATCCCATCTCACCACTCTGAAGTCCCTCCAGAGGCCTCGATTTGCCCTGGCAAATGCCACTCGCACAGCCGCGGGTGACGATGCCGCCGCCGACGAATCCGCCGCGTGTGGCGGGTGACAGCTTCGGCGAGAGCTTCGAGGAGACGCGACGAGGCGCGGCGGGGCACGGGATGATTCAAATGGTTCTAACGTGCTGCCAGTGGTGGCCTTACACAGTAGGCCAAAGTGTTAGAATTAATGATGGTCCGTCCATGTGATGTGTTTATATATATATATATATTATTGAGTGTACTTACTTAATGTATATTATATATGGGCATGCTGGACAGGATGATTCTAAGGTGAGCAGATGTGGAAGAGTTCATGGGCCTCACATGGCCCAAAACGCAAGCACCTTCCAACCGTTTGCTCGTTTTGCTTCCTGTGGTCGCTGTGGTCGTAAACAGTATGTTGTTGTTTGGGGGATCTTTGCAGCCTTTGTGGTTAATGTTGCTTGCCTTTGCCTGCGATTTCTAACGTTTGCTAATGAAGGAAGCGGCTACTGTAGCTAGCAGGACATATTCGCCTGCCGGAAAGTACCAGAATGGGGCGGAGATTAATTTTAACATAT
This sequence comes from Durusdinium trenchii, assembly GCA_963970005.1. NCBI lineage: Eukaryota > Dinophyceae > Suessiales > Symbiodiniaceae > Durusdinium > Durusdinium trenchii. The sequence goes on from CAXAMN010020001.1 coordinate 2,510,257, forward strand.
GTTAACTACTCACTAACTACAGGAGGTCGCAAAGGACGACGAATCCCTGCAGGTGGTGAACCTCACTTTGTGACCCAACTAATTAGCCTTGTTTTGGGTGATTTTGGTGCAGACGTTGCAGCTGTGGGGTTATACAGACGTCTGCAGTGCAGCTGCTTGCTGTTTCCGCCCCTTTCGTGGGCTTTCAAAGATCGTCCCACCAGTCCGGTCCATGGTGGGTCTTTTCGCTCGTCTGCTTCCACCCAAAAGAGAATGCACATCCGTAGTCCAGTGCAGCAAGCACTCAGAAATACAGGCACTCACACTGAGACTCCCACGAGCTCGTTTCCATGACCCTCCGCAGCCTTACCTGTTGGACTTGATTCGGACGTCACGTCGAGATCATTGCCAGGTTTTGAAGAAGCCATCTCGATGTACCTGGCCTCTTGCGGTTCCGTGCCGGACGTCCCGCCGCCCATCTCACGCTTCGACTATGCCGGTGCGGCCTTTCCCGCGCAGCTGCCGGCATTCCAGCCGCGGCTGTTTCACGAGGAGGATGTACAGGGTTCTGTGGCGGTGAACGGGCTAAATATACAGAACAGGGTTGGGGGGTTGGAAGATCATTTGGATTTTGACTTCCTGAAGGTCTGAAGGTGTCCATCACTTCACTCCCCAAAGAGGGCGGTTTTCACAGCATTCAAGGTGTTGGCGGCATGATGTTGCATGGGGCTGGTCACGAGGAATTTCACGGAGATGCCAGCGAAAGTAAGGCCGACCTCAGGATATCTATATATTTATACAATTATACAAATACATCCAGAACTAAGACCTCATCCCACTCAAATGGTCTTCCTGGTCCACTTGTTCCTTCGCTCCCCACCTACACTGGTTGTGCCAGGATGATGAGCAGACGGACGAGGAGGAGACCACACCCCGCCATGGGCTGCCGGGCATCGCCAAGCTGCTTGGCGAGCCACCCATGCTCCACCTCATGCGTTTGGTCGTACGAGGATCTCGGAAAACGAATGAACACGACTCCAGGATGGCAAGGATGGCACCTACGCATTGGCAAGTCGCATCGGTATGAAATACAATGCAACAAAAAGAAACATGGCTCCGCAAGATATGTTTTGGCCCGATGGCCCGATGCCCATGTGTCTCCTTATACCGACAGTTCCATACAGGACAGTTGTAATGAACGACTAAAGGTGACTTTGACAACTCCTTCAAACAGCTTTAAATTTTAAAGCAACAGTTACATGTCACTCACCCCAAAAGATTTGATCGTTTATAACGCCAGATCATGGTCATCTCGTCGTTGCCCCCCCCACCTCCCTCCTCCCACCCTCCCGGCCCCCGCGCTTCGAACTCCCCAGGTTTGGCCTGGCGGACGAGGCGCCCGAGGAGTCGGTGACGCCGCGGACCAACAAGACGCTCTTCGTCCACGGGCGTTTCTCTGCGTGGCCCGGTGACAGTGATCGGCAGAGTGGTCGGCGCGTGAAAGGGGTTTTCAAGGTGGGTGTGAAGGGACAGCAGGGGGATGGATGAAAGCAATGTTCATGGAGTGGCACCAAAATGGTGGCAAACCTAAGGATGTGATTCATGTGTGGTTTGGCAGAGCTTCATGACTCATGACTGGGTGATGGGTCATAGAAAACCCATGGTGTAGTGGTGTCTACTGGCCTAGCTTCGGATGGAGTCAGAAAGACATGCATGATGAACTCATGTCCTGCTCCTACTGTAAAGATAGCTGTTGCATTGACTGGTCTCTCTATATACTGTAGTGTGAGCCCCAGTTGTGTGATCAAGAAGCAGCTGCATTGCGCTGAACATTCTTCTTTAAACTATAAGTTCTTAAACTTGATCAGGATTCTGAAGTCGCCAGATTTCCCTGGCAATCGAAATCCCAATTAATTAGGCAGAGGCATGTTTGTTTGACCATGTTTAACCCCAAGTGGCAACCCTTGGTTCAACATGGAGGCATCTCGAGCGGGCAATCCGTTGGATTCTCACCATGTGTCCAACGGATTGCCCTGGAACATCTCGAAACAGACACCGTTGGATTCTGGGCCAACACAAGTCTTGTGCCAGCACTGTTCAGCAGAACCACATCAGCAGATGCGTCTTTTTCGTTTTGACCCACACAAGTCGAATGTGCCCATGGCGATCTCGCCACACTCAACCCACTGAACGAATCACAGTCCAAATCTAGAAACATCGTACCCACCAAGCAACTTCTTTGTCAGGGTGATAGCTGCTTCGACTCACGGTCAGTTGCCCACAACGCAAATGAAGTAAACGATCATCCAGGGAATATCAACATGGTTAAATGGTTGACAATCATCAGCTCATCAACAGCTGGTGATGCTGGTTGTTGTGAGTCATGCTTTGAGTTTCTCTCTGATCTGTCAGGTGAGGGGCGGAGAGCGCTACTCATTGCTTCTTGCAATGCGTGACTTGCTTCCACACCACTTTTACTACCGCGCGATGCGCTCGAGTGAGTTCTTGCGGCAGAGCTTGCTGCGTGATTGCTGCACCGCTGTGGCGCTATCCGCGATCAGTTCTCTAGGCCCGGGGGTTTTTGATGAACTCCTGGTGTGGCTGGAGGCCACCGATGGATGGGCCAAGAAATCGGGGGATGTGACGCCTTTGACTAACCCTGCTTAGGCAAGGTATCCGCAAGTGACTAGTGGAGAAGCTGATGCAGCTAGAGGGGCCATAAAAGCTGAAGCCATATCCAAGACTGTACTTTTAGCAATGGCATCAGTGTCACCAACGGTCTCCGGTCGTGTATATATATATATATAGCTCCGTCCCAGTACATGCTACACGGTATTTCCTTCAATAAGAACGAGGAGTTCTGCAAAGCAACGGGCGGGCCAGTCTGAAGGGTTTCGGGTTGGCGAACTCGCTCGTGTGGTGAACTCATCACATCAGGTCGATGTGTGACCTGTTTTCATCCCACCAGTGGACGATCGACCTGGGATGACCAGGGCAATGAATCACCCTGTTTTGGTGTGTGTTTGCCCCTGAAGGACTTGCGGTTTGGGTGTGTGTTTTTAATGGGTTGTTATTTTTTATGGAATGTTGGAATGTTTGGACGCCTTCGGTTGGTCAAGCTGACAAAAACTTCTGGATTCAGACACTGGAAATCACTGGTTGATCAGAGTGTCCTGCAGTGTTGAGCTGAGTTTGGTGTATGGCTATGGACATCGGCTGTTGAGTCTAGACACTGGACAGACACCGTTGTGTTCAGAATATATATATATACTGGTACTGACAGGAAGCTGAAAGGGTAACAGATGTAGCCAGGTGAATTATTTGCATCCAGTCTTCCAAGGCGGCAGCCCCCGCTTTTGAGGCGCACCCATATGGATTACGGTGCATGCCTGATTGTCAACACAATGCTTGACCTCTCGCGTGTTTCAATTGCTCATCCAAGCAACTTGTTCTAGGCAATGTCAGCTGGTCAAAAGGATGGACGGATGTTCGCCAACCAGAATCCAACATGAAAAGATCAAATGAATTGGGTAAAACTGTAAGCGTTGGGGGGTTGAACCAATCAAAACAACTATTTATAGAATGGGTAAAGCTCTCGGACAAAGGTGTATGTCCGCAAGTAGGACACCAACAGGAAGGAGGAGATAAGGAACCTCAGTGAAGCAGCTAAGTTCTTTGGCAAGCAGCAAATGCAAAGAATTGATAAGAACTGCTTCTTCCAAACATTCAAACATTATAACGGATCCAAAACCTCTTGAGCATTTACACACAGAGACACACATATAATCACATATATTATATTACGTATACATGTACATGCACACATACTGTTACAGTGTATGTATATATTTTAACATGGTAGCAAAGTTAGCAATTGCAACGTTCCCTGCTGGCTCGGGTCACCAAGTCAAAGGACGTAACGCAACTCGACCGACCAAGAGACGCGTATCACTTGGGGATCCCATCGCAGTTGACTTCGGTTACGGCCGTAACTGGACTCATGTGGGTGACGAATGCAGGAGACCTATCCGTCCGTACCTCACGTGTGATGTTCAGGACAGCCCTGCAGGGTGACCCTGTTGACTTCCAGGGATCTCATGGGTCCCCTTTGATCCTACCACGGACAAAACACAACAACCGCGAGATCAGGCACCGAACCGTACAGCCGAAGCCTTCCAATGGCACGTGAAAGCTGGCGTGCTAATCTGGCCAAGGATCCCTCAGAACGTGTGAGCCAGCTCACCTCCTTCGGGGGTTGGGGTTAGGATCCGAGAAAGCAGCAAGCAACTGACTCACTGGGTTTCCGAAGGGTCTGACCGGATGTGCACGGTGAACTCCAAAAGGATCTGTCTTTGTCCGGACAATGTTTTGGGGTTTAAACAGAGGCTACGAATCTAAGAAGGTCGCGCACTTAGATCGAGGCATGATGAAGTTTCGTGGTCTGCATTTCAAGAAGCATGGCCACCCAACCTCGACATGATCATGTCTCTTCGAGTGACACGAGAGCACGATCGGCACATGTGGGCAATGGAGAAACGCCGCTGGGATGCGCTGTCCGTGCGTTTGTTCTGCAAATGACCAGTGACTAGCTGTTCGCTGCATTGAAAGGGATGTGGCCCTGCAGGTCCAATGGTTTCTAAGAATAACTTTGGCATTTCGCAGCACAGACACCGTAGGCGGCAGGCGGCAGGCTTTCACTTTGAGCGCTAGGACATGAGGGGACCATTGTCTCGTGGGTTTTCTCGCAGGGTCTTTCTACAGCAGGTGTCCTGCGACCAAATCACGCAGCCAGAACCGATTGGCAGACCATTCCGCACACCGCCTTGTGGCGTGGAAGAGGGATCCATACCGCCTGTTTTGCAGTCTTCTCTTGCTTCAATTCAGTATCTTCCTAGGCTAGACTCACCCAGACGTCCCGCCCGAGTCCCCTGTCGTGCGAAGCAGGGTCGATCGAGACGTTGGTCGGCCGCACGGGATGCTTTAAAGTCCTCAACTTCAGCTGCATCGAATATGGCATCAAGAAGCAAAACTGCTGCCATCCCTTTGCCATCCCTTATAAGTCTGTTTGTTCCTGCATTTTTTGGGCCCGTGTTTACGACCTCTTCGGAGAACACGAAACGCAGTTCGTGTCACCCTCAGATTTGTCGGACTTTGTCACTGGGCCGATGATTCGGAAGAAATACATCCCTCACGACGACAACACAAGTCACCCGGATTGGACTAATGGACAAATGGTTGCTGGGTCCTTGCGAGAGGGAGAGAGACACAGCGAGGGATGAAGTCAGTGCAGGGTGAACCATGTTACATAGCCTATCATTGCCCAGTTCGATGGTCCGATGGATACATGTGTTTGTTTGCGACAAGTATCCAAAAGTAGCCAGCGTAGCTATCCTTTCCCACGTTCCAATGAGCAAGGGGAAGAGATGTGGATTTATGCCCATTATATCACACCCGCAAGATGGGGACTCTCTTTGGAGGCTGTGCAGGTGAGTAGCGCAGTCACAGCCAACCTCATGTCCCTGTGTTGAGCAGGGTGAGTGCGGGGATCTTTTTGCGTGCTGGTGACACCGGTGCGGTGTGATGCTTGAGGGTACAGTGCCATAGGCATGTGGAGAGGGCTCAAAGTAGGACACCTGCCTGGTTGGCTGCGCAGATTGGGAAAGATAGCACTTGCCTCGGCCCACACCGCGGTGTATCGAACCGCACATGTTCAAGCACCAATCCTGGACGGCGATGTGCCCGCTTGGCGGGAGAACGGCGATGAGATGTGGCCCCTTTTCGTGGGAATGTCTACGGTGTTGTGATGTTTTGTGGCATCTTGTGGCTTGAGGAACTTGGATACACTTGACTCGAAGAAGCTCGACACCTTGGCACGTATGGGCCACCAACTTAAGCAGATAGAAGAAGGGCCTTTAAAGGTATCTAGGAGTGCGAACAACTGCCAAAGGCGCCTGGTAGCTGGAAGCTCTTAGAGAAACCCAGGGATCCTGATTCTAGAAGTAGCTCCCCCAATGGAAGCAGATTGTAGATGCCACCGCAATTCCGTTTAGCTGGTGGATGAGTAGATGATGTTTGGGTTGTTTTGATGTTCAGCATGTTGGGCACGTCTTCAAGTCCGTCTTCTCCCAGCGGTGGCCGCGCCCATCTTCCATGGACCTTGGGGCCTTTGGGGGTCGTAGCCAATCGGGACATCGGACCTCTAAATTGGGACATCAGAGATCATTGCCCCTTTTGACTCGTCAGGGGCACCATGAAATCCTGGAAGTAACTACAAATCACTGAGTTTGTGTGAGGTTCTGAGCAGGTTCACGTTGTACTCACCTGAGAGGAGTTGTCCATGTTTGTTTGATGAAAGAATGGGGCTTTGACAGGCAGGGCAGCAAATGGCAGCAAAAAAGCCAGCACCAACAAGTTACGGTTATAGCCCATATTATACCATGTATTATATAACTAATTCAAGATTATTCAAGTGTGTTCAATTGTATAACTATATATATATAAGTCAATGTTTCAACACAAGCATCACAATCACAATCACCACAATGGGGTCAGATATCACGGGAATCGGAGAGGTCTGATACGATGTGTCCCGATTCTTTCAGCATTCGTTGCGCCGGCGCCAGAGCAGAGGACCAGGGCGTTGCCAATTGGGCACGTGACCTGAGGAACCCCCGGAGGACGCACCACCGGTGAACGCGCGGACTGCCAAAAAGGCCACCGGGGTCCGGACCGACTCAGGACATCACAGCCATAAGCTTTTGACCGGCGGAGGTGGAGGTGGTTACTGGTGAGGTGTCCAGAATTCTGCTGATTTGGTCTCATTCTGACAAATATGTTGCCCGTGTTTGTCTCATTCTGACCAATATGTTGACAAGTATTCTGCTTATTTGTCTCATTTGTCTCATCCATTATATATTATCTTACCCTTTCCTGACCCAATTCGGAGTGGTGATGCGGGTGATCCGACAGGGCGGGGCCCCGTTCGGTGACGTCCTCCCGCCAGGATCCACGCATGAGAGAGGCGCGTGCGGGGGGCGTCGGCGACGGGGTGGGGTGAGCATTCACAGGCGACCAGAATTTGATTGGTCACTGATGGATTGTTTACATCATGTTATTCTTTTCTTGAAGACATGTAATGCGAGTCTTTTTTTTGTTGTGGATTTGGGATGGTTTGGGCAAGCATGATGATCGCCGACCATGTCCAACAAAACCATTTGGTGCTGGAGGATCAATGCACATGCTCTAAACTTTACAAAACCCTCATCATGGGCCCTGGTGAACCTATGGTAGAGGTCATCAAACTGCAGCAACCACGGTCAACGCATGCTCCCACCACGAGAGTCTTCCAAGTGTTTACTTCCAAGCGGCGCTATGCGGCGCTCCCGGCATCTCTCAGAATTATGGAAGTCCTACGCATTGCCCTTAAGAACCCATGCATTTTGATTCGCCACCGACGGTTTCGGCCAAGCGTGCCCACTGAGGATCCCATTACGGACTTGAAGGGTCGCGGAGGCGAGGCGGGCGGAGGCGACGGGAGGGTCGGCACGAGTGTGGACACGTGGGACGCGTTATGCGTGTGATTTTTTGTATGTTCTTTGAATAGTTGTTGTATTACAGTTGTATACAATATATATATATATATATGTTTGAGTTGGATAAGATCGATAAGGTCAGGGTTCGATCTTTGCTTTGGTGATTTGCTCAGTGGAGTTGCAGTATAGGTTAGTCTATTTAGCAATTGTGTATACTAGATGGTATAGATGAGAGAACCATGTTGATAGATCTTGGCCTCGTCGCAAAATCCACAGCGATATGGACCATTGACGAGAATCGTCTCCCGGATGTATACACAATGAGCTTGTGGGGTTGGAGTACCGGTCAAGAAGGTCACCTCATCCTTGGGTGGTGAATTCAAGTACACTTGAGTGATATGCAGTGCTTTGTTCATTGCGTTTTCCTGTCCCTATATATCTTCCAAATGGGTTGAATGCCCTTGCACTCCTATGCTGCCCATGTCTTGTTTGGGAAACAGCGTTGGAGTATCTGGAGCGAGCGACGTTTCGATCGGAAGAAACGGATCGAGTCCGGGATGATCCGAGGTGACGTTCGGGAAGGTGCCTTCTCACTCCCAACGGAACCACACAAAAATAAGCAGAAAGCCCGGCTTTTGTATGTTGTTCTTTGTTTTTGTCTTGGTCTTGCGGAAACAAACGCTGCGTGTTGTTGTTTGTAGATCTTTGTGTTTTGGTTGTTTTTCCAGGTTTCCCACGTGAACTGCTCCAAATGATTTGCCTTTCACATGTGTTCACTGACCCAGTGACACCTGATCTTCAGCTCCGGGTTACCGAAGCACCGCCGCCATGGAGACGGCTCCGCCCTATGCGAAGTCCACCCAGGCGTGGCGCAAGAAGCGCGCCTTTACGGGGAGGTACTTGGAGTCCGTTTGGCCGCGGAGCTATTGGAACCGAGGCCCCGTGACCTGGCATTCTTTGGGAGGCTTGAGGATGTTCAGGACCTGACGGGGAAGATTGAGGTGCCAAGACGGCGAACAACATTTCAAGGGGGAAATGAATTGAAACATATCCATTGAAACGTATACATTACCGTAACACGCATGTTTCCAACCACCCAAGGTGAGCATTTTGGACTACAACCTGACCAGCTCCATCCACAGCAAGTCTGTGAGCAATCTTCCCTTGGCACGCTTCACACAGAAGGGGTCCGTTCGGCCTGCCAGCCGGTCCACGCGGGAGAAGCGGCGGGAGACGCGGAAAAAAGTGGCCTGGGAGCATGAGACGGTGGGTGGATCCCAGAGCAGCTTGGAGCCCAGTCTGCCAGAAACCCCTACTGTGGCCTCGGAGGTAGCAGCGCCAGAGACCAGGATGGCCTCTCCATTTTGGCATGCAGAGATACCGCCAATGGCCGAGCTGTCTGCCGCGAAGGTGCTGGCGGACCAAAAGCGACAGCAGGTCTACTTGAAAATGGGGCAAATTGGATCTCTGAAACTGATCTTAGCCCAGGTCGAGGCGGGCTATGGCACCGACTTCAAGGACTTTCGACACACCCTGCCGTGAGCGGAATTTGGAGCGTAAAGGCGATTCCGTTTTGGGCTGTTTTCTGAGAAAGCAGGTGCCTGGCATGACGAACAAATGTCATGCCAGTTATAGATCTGTCCAGGTTTCACCATAATATAGCACCTGGGCTCCAATGCGATTCGGTCTTGAGGGTACGAAGCGAGGAGTTGATCACGATTGGATTGGAGCATCCAGGCACATGTGCACACGTGAGCAATGCTCGCTTTGCCACTTCGCGGAACAGACAGGAGATTCTGTTCTTGAGGGGGACAGTCCCCCCCAACTGGTCACACTGGACCAAGCCAAGTGTTCGGTCATGCCAGTCGAATTGGATCAAAAAGAAGAAACACCCACAATTTGGGCAAAACAATAATATGGCGGAGGATAATTACAGAGGACGGACAGCAAATTGTCTATTTTACTCACCACTGTGACTTTCTCTAGGACATCCACACTCATCAAAATCTGAAACTATATAGATATATAGATCTTTGTACTACGTCGAAGTTGTGGAGGAACTGATGTTAGTGCTATTTTAGGTGAGCCATGGCTAGGTTGATCAGGACACTAACTAGTGGATATCAGCCTTTGTAGGCAGGACTTCCAGGTTCTAATGTGCAGGGGGGGCAGTGCAATCAAAACCGCTCAAAAGCATTTGAGATCTATTATAACGTTCTAGAAATGACCGTTTCCTTTAGAATGGTTTGCGTGCAGGCCGACAGGGTTCCGAGTGGATAGCACTTGCGCTTCAGATTCCATGCCTTAAACTAAAATCAACTTTGTGGTCAAAGTCTTGTTTAGTGGCTACCGTTTATTTGCATGCATGTGGCATGACCCTGATCAGGGTGGCGCGCCACGAAGCAGTGATATAACATGGGTGCTTTAGGATGCGTTTGGCAATCTGAGGTTGAGGATATGTTAAATCTACGGCTCCTCGCCAACAGGAGCACTTTCCCCGAGTTTGGCGTCCACGGCGACGGTCAGTCAAGTCAAGCACTTAACCATGTTTTGTGGCAACCTACAGTGGTTTCATATATATATATATGGTCATCACGAACCCCCATCTAACGTTAAAGGACGTTTTGGAAGATGCGCCATTTACTCTGAAACATTCTGAAACTATAGTATTATAACCCCTTCTGGCCATGGTCCACGGTTTGGGTACCATCAGATCACCCACTGGTGAAAGTTGCGGCATTTCTTTGGGTCAAACGTGGAGTGGAGATAGTGGAGCCACATCCATAGGAATGTTTGAGTGCCGTTCATGAGGCCTATTCTAAGGAGGATCGTTGGAAATATTCAGGGGGGTGGCGGTTTGAATCTTCCAGATCTTCCTGCGTGGATCATGGATTTTTTTCCATGTTTTCTTCCACCCTAGTCTGACGCCGTCAGGCTTGGTCCGTCGGGCATCCCAGGACGAAGTGTCACTTGCTGTTCCATGCTCTTCCCAGTTTTGGGGGTAAACATGTCATTTCCGCACGTATGATGCACATAGACTCACATGGCATGGCCTCAAGATATCTCTTATTGGATAGGCCTCGAATGATCTCGATATCTTACATAATGAAGCCTCATCGTGACAAATCCACAATTCAGAGCATGTTCTCTCCCAAAAAAATAGCGCGGCCTCAGCATGTCCGATCCCACCTGTTGGTCAATCAATCGATCGATCAATCAATCAATCAATGCGTGTCCGTGGCCCCACCCAGAGAACGAGTGCAACCCTCCAAGGCACTGGATATCAACCTGGGCAGATCCTCTTCAGCGGCCAACACTTCGACCGTCCCCTGGAAATGCACTGGGACAGATTTCAATGGAAAGAGGCTTCACCAGGCTTTTGTGTCCGGAAGGATCCGGGAAGGGGGAACAAGAAGCTGCAGCTACGAACGTAAAAAAGGGCATCGCGACTCGAACGGAGCAAGAAGCTACCAGTCATTAGCTCCTGGCATTTCGACCAGTAACAAGAAGCTACTTGGAGAAAGATGAGTTTACATAATTTTCTTTTGGGTTTTACGGTTGCTTTGTGAACGCTTTCGCAAGGAGAAGCTCGCTGGAATTTATGGGCAGTTAATGCTTGTGTAATTTGCCTATTAAGACTTATGAAGAACATATTCTCGACTCAACGGAAATCTGCGAGTGCAAGCTCGAGAGCCACAGTTTCGGTACTTGCGTATGTTTAAGTTCTTTCTCTTAGGCTGTTTCCACCATGTGTGATTGGTTTACTCCTGATATCTCCTGATGGCTCAGACTTTCCGGGCTTTGTTTGGAAAAGATGTTAGAGGATGAATGCAGTCTACACCCGGCCCTACACCTTTGAGGCCATTCCACCTACACAGTCAGATAGTCACATGCACCATCAAAAACCATGAAACTTGTGCACAGCACACATAGCCAGCGCAGTGGGGCACCATCGTCATGGCACCCAGGTTGCGACTTGCTGATTCTCCAGGGAAGGCTGCTACAGAAGGCGGCTGATCTTGTGAACGTGTGCGTGTCACCTTGCTTTTGGTAGATAAGTGATTCAGTGATTCAAAGACTTTAACGTTTGCAAGAGCAGGATCTGTGTTTAGGATTTGGTGTGTTTCAACTATGTGTGCATGTGCGTATATATATATATAGGATAGGTTTGAGGTGCTACTTTTCGACAGATCCTGGCGCAGAATGAGGCACAGCAGGCCTACACAAAGGTAGACCAAGTGGATGAAGAGGCGCCCTTTTCCTGTCGAATGGATGAGGGTGCAGAGGGCGTTGGATCCAGGAATGGTTGTGACAGGTTGTTGATGTGGAGGAGAACTGAGAATGGATAGGACGGCGGATACACTATGAGTTTCATCCATGTCCTCCTAAAAGTGTCTTTTCTAAGTTCCTACAGTAAGTAGTTTTTGTGCTCTATCAGAAGAACTGGCCTAGTTATGCAGATATGTTTGAACGAAACTCTACACACCAATCCCGTTCAGCACTTCTCAAAAGTGCCCCATGACACCGGCTGGCAGGAGTTTTGAGGGGTGGCAAATACAAGCAAAACAAGCCTGTTTACACTCAGCATCCCGCAGCTGTAGCCCACACAGAGCAAAGTCTAAATGTCCTATAGAGCTCTCAAGGCATTTATAGACACCTTTGATATCAATTGACCATTGACCACCAAATGTAGGACCTGTCAACTCGTTGGGTGTTGTGAAGAAAGCTTGTGAGTATGGCTGTTGCTGTATTGACAGATATCCATGAAATATATCAAGCCATGCAGGCGTTTGAGCATGTTTGAATCACGAATGCCACCAATCCGGCCTTCATGTTAGTGAAGGTCCAGGTCCTGCGCGGAACCGCGTCCAGGTCCTTGGTTTCGCGCGGTTTCAGGGGTTCAGCTGGGACGTCGTGAAAACGGATTCAGCGGCGCGGGCAAGACCGCCGCACTGCACTGGGCTGGAAGGCTGAATGATGTGGCAAGATAGGGGAAGCAAGTCAAGTCGAACAGATCAAAGAGACCTTGCTCGACCTTTGCTTAATTAGATGTTCCAACTATTGTAAGATTTTGTCACAGCGCCTTATCAAAGATTTTGTCACGGCGCCTTATCAGCAGAACTCAAGCGAGCGATTAGCTTCCAACTCGCTGCTTCGATCCGCACCTGTGCTCCTGTGCTGAAGCGCAATGGGTAGCACACAGTGCTCCACTGGCTGCGTGTGTCCCAACAAGAACTCGGACAATGCGCAGGTGGTGGAGCAGGACGGACGGGTGGACAGGGCAGCCGCTTTCGCGGCCAGACACTCCAGGAGGTAGGGTGCCAGGATGAAGCCCAAGGGCACATAGCTGAATCTTGCAAGGGGCGTCCGGTGTCGACACCAATGAAATGCACAAGTACAATTAGGCAGTCCATTGGTGATCCCTTGGAAGGTGTGGCGTTTTTGTTTGTGCCAGACCTCCACAACACTGAGCCCGGAGGGCTCACAAAATGGGAGGCACGCCATGTTGGACTTCAAAACAAGGATTTGAGGAGCGTGATTTAGCCCAACCGACCCCCGCCCAAGCCCAAAGTTGAAGCAGGAAAAGCACTTTCATGTATAATTAGATCTATATATATATATGGCATATACACACAGATATAGATATAGATATATACATATTTGTATACACAGATTGATAGATAGATACATACATACATACACACCTACTTTCAGTTGTTCAGGCTGCAAAAACGTTGAACCAAGTTCAGTTGTGGCGTGTGGGGGTGTTGAGCTCGTGACCACCTGGCAGGCACCTCGTGCGATCTCAGCCCCGCCACTGACAGGATCCGAAGCTGGCCTTTGCCAAGAGCAAGGCCCTTTTTCGCAGGGGGAAGAGGGCTTTGCCCACGAGAACTTCTGATAGGTTGTGTAGAATACTCGTGTCGAATATCTCCAATGTTTGGTCCATCATGCATGCAATTGGAGAAGGCCAATGCCAATGCATGAGGTGCCAAATGCATCAACAGCGAATTCTAATCTGTGGCAACCCTGGCTTCCAAGTCTAGAAATATCCTTTGAGTTTAGTTTAGCAAGCTGAAAACGAACAACTTCCAAAAAATCTAAGATCCCCACCCTTCCCTGATTTATTCCATCCAAAGGCCCCTCGACTCAACTCCAAGGCGGCTTTGGGTCCAGCTTATGTCTTTGAGGATGGTGCCACCTACAGCGGTCAGTGCCTTGGAAAGCACCAAGTGAGCACCAAGTGCCCACGTCGCTTGGTTTCGTTTAACTCAGAGGATGGAGCAAGACAACACCCGGCTTTTTTGGAGGGGTTCTCTGATTGTGAGACGTTTGAAATGGAGGAAGTTGGGATTTTTTGGTGCATGTGATCAAAGGAAAGATAGAACAGATGGTTGACATTGAGTGAGAACAGAACGAACGTTGAGGAGGGTCAGCTCACCATAGCTTAGATTGTTCTCTCAAGCGGATGACCTATTCACAGGAAGCGTGAAACATTGGTTTGGTCACAGGTTCGGCGTGGACCCTTCAATGTTGTACTTTGGTCGACTCCTTTGCAGTGTTTCTCGGTGCAGCAGGAACATGAAGAAACAACAAATCCCCTATCCTAGGGATCGGGATCCATGAAAACAGCACCAGAAGGTCCAACGAAATGGATCCCACGGGCAACGCCGATGGTTCGGTGATCGGGTCCAGGGCACCCGGTGAACGAAACATCGATGGAAGGGAGTTCGTGGTTCGGGGAAGTCTGATGGCAGCGGGTGACACGATGTGATCATACAGAAGAATCAAGAAGAGATCTTGTAGATAAGTTATATGTCTATTTATGTCTATTTAATATGTAGTTATATATTGTAAAATATATATATATATACGCCAAGAGCCCGTCCTCCATCTTGGATTGAAGGGTAAGGGCCAAGCACGGCCAACGAACGACCGAACTGATGTGGAATCCAAGTCCTGAACGGTTTCACCGTACCAAGATCCGATGTGCTTTAGCAGAGGGGATGGCTGTGAGCTGCTACAAAGGGTTAGACTGCAGCCCGCCAGGAAAGCAGAACTGATGATCATTCTGTCTTCCCTGGTGGTGCTTTGAGGAAGACAAGATGCACACTGAAGACCCCCAATTTGTTCTGAGCAAGGGCAAGTCGGCTCGCCCAGTGTTTGATTGAAGAGACCACCCCATTGAACCATATTGAACCCATCCATCATCACTGTTCCACATGGTTTGGCCGCGATCAGGTGGGAAGGGAGTTTAAGACACGGCTTTGGAATCCACGTGGAAGCGGACGGCTCCACCTACGAAGGACAATGGGTGGAAGACAAGGCGCTGCAACAGTGCAGGTGTTTTGTGTGGAAGTCTTTTTTTGGGGCGGATTGATGGAGGGTGTTCAATGAACCTCCTGCAATGTCCATTGCCATTGTCTCTTGATTTGAAAGTATTTGAGAAAGGTAGAAAAGGATGTAAAGAAGTCATTCACAAAGCAACCCAGTCATTCACCCTGACTCGGAGGCCCATGGCACCGGCCGTTTACAACACAGTGATGGTGCCTCATACGATGGTCAATGGCGGGCGAGCATGAAACATGGCCAAGGCACCTATGTGCACTCGGATGGCCACTTGGCGAGTTTCCTTCCGGTGTTGTTTGGCAGGATTTGACATAGGTACGTGGGATGACCCGAACGCGAACGCATCGAAGACGGAAAATGGGCTTGTGGAAGACCCACATATATTTTATAGTATATATTTTGTATATACAGTAACACTCAGCAGATCAAAAGTTTACGAGACCCCAACCAGCTTCTGAAGTCACCTGAAAACCATTCCATCGTAGTTTCTTGTGAGTGAGTCACGTTGGAGTCACATTGGTCCTTCGAAGGGGTCGGATTCCATGTGAAGTGTTCGTCGTTTCGCTGTGTGGCGAACCAAAAAGGAAAACACCCAAAACATGTTTTGAGAGATGCCATTCGTGAGGTAGACATAGTCACTATAGTCAATGGAAAACCCGTGCAGCCGTGCAGCGGGCAGTCACGGGCACACCTGAAATTTCCTAGTGGTTGGTGATGGTTTTGGTGGAACTCTCAAGAACGAGAACATCATTAGAAGGGTTCAGAATTGTACGTTGTAGTCCTTTAGTTAGTGCAATCAACCGTTTGTTGGTTTCTTTGTTGGATATGATGTCATTTTTGGGCCCCACCAGGACCATCAACGGAAACCATCGTCATCATTGTCGTCGTCATCATCATCCCTGTCATCCACATGAAGCCTTGAGAATTCAGATTCCCCAACGACCATCCAACGGCCATCCAATCGACATCCATCGCCACGCCGATGTTTTCCGTGAGTGTTCCCGCAAGGCTCGAAGTACACAGGCGACTGGCTGAATGATTTGCAGTCGGGCAAGGGCACTGAAGAGTGGTCGGATGGCGCCACATACACCGGACAGTACATGGGTGGCCGCAAAAACGGCAAAGGCCCGGGCTTCAGGTGTTGCAGGGCCCGGGTGAAGTGGGTTGATGAGGTGGAGAGCTTGCAAATTCCTGATGTCATCGTTTTACGGATTGACCGGTGATTCGAATGCGACAGGCAAGGAGGGTCAAGTCCTAATTGCATAGATTGCGTGAGCCAGTCGCAACAAGTAGTTTGCCAAGAGGACTGAGAATGACGCACATGTCAACAAATCATTATCCATATAAACCTGTATACTTTGGTCACCCTATAACCGCAGCAAAGGCAAGTCCCAAGGCAACGAAGATATAAAGTAAAATTAGAAACCCCAAGTTGAGCCAGCCTGAAGCAGGAAAGGAACAGCCAGCTACTGTAGGCTAGTAACTATCGGAGTAGTTGTTGCAGCTGAAGGGGCTTGTCAAAAAGTTAAGCATAGTTATATAAGCTGTGTTTCGCACCTTGTTTGTATTGTTTTGTTGTTTATCAATGTTGTTGTTCGACCTGTCGCTTAGGATGATGTCATGGTAATGTGGCTCATATGACCAGGACAGCCCGTACTCCCATTGATTCCCTATCTTGCGGAGAGAAGAATGAAGCTAGTGGACAGGACTCATCGTGTTTCATAGGCCAAGCCAAAAACAGCAAAGACTGCTGCATGAATATGTAGCTTCTACCTCTTTTCATGCACGATCACACCGTGTCACCGTCTCACCTCTTTTCTACCCAAGTCTTTTTCTCATTGTTTCTTTCAGACTTGGGTTTATGTGGTCCAGTTCTACTCGCTTGGATCAACCTCTTGTCATTTGCCAGGCAAATATACTTGGCCCAATGGCTCCTATTTCGAAGGCGACTTTGTGGACAACGATATCCACGGCTATGGCGTTTATGTGCCTTCACCGATTTGCTTTGGTTGGTTTCTGATGGTTTCTGGGGAGTGTCGGAGTAGGTGTCAGGCATTCTCTTCCGGATGAAAAGGAGCTACCTTCCTATACATCCCTCCCATTTGCCTACAAACCACGGAAAATGATAAGAAGACATAATCATGATATACGGTACCCGGTAAGTCATTATTTTTCGAAGGTGACCTACTTACCCTCTCTGTGATGCTCGATTGCGACCGCCGAGCCCGGCTGCTGACAGCAATGCCAAAGACACAACTCTGGAGTGCTCCTTTCGTTGGAATCCTAGCTGATAATTCCCCTGAAGGATCACTTGGGCAGGCACCTATAAACCCAGAAATGAAACATCAATTCTGGATCAAACTGGTAGGAGATGCGTCACCAAAGCAAAAGATACACATCATGCCACACCGTGGCAAAATTGGGCCATGTTTTTGTTGCTTGTTTGTAGAAGGCTAGACGTCGTAGGTGGTTAGCTTTAGGTGCTCCTTGGCCACGAGGTTTGGACGGATGGCTGCATCTATCGCGGTCACTGGGCCAAGCAGCAGATGAATGGCGAGGGCGTCTTCGAATACCCCGACGGCCGGAAGTACGAAGGTCGGACCCCTGGGACACAGCTAGACGGATGAAAGGGGCGGGAGGCATTGGCCAAACAGCCACAGGGATGGGCCAAATGACTTGAGAGGGGGGGTGAATACCGGCCTGAAGACAGGCAAAAGGCAAAAGAGGTCCTGACAGAGAGAGAGAGGGAGGGAGAGAGCGAAACAAAGAAAGGACTCCAGGTTTCGCAGGTCTTGGAGTCATTGCTTGAAGCATGGACGGGGTCACTTGAGCACTCATCCGGGTGAGGCAGCTACATGAAGAGCCAAAAGCATGGCCACTTGGAGTTGCAGTTCGTCATGGCTGTCATCCATTTGGCTTCGTTTCAGCATGTTTCAGCAGTTCGAGGTATGTCTGACACGAAGGAAGGAAACAGGGGATGGGTTGAGGTGTTTTACAGCTTTTTGGTATCCTTGTGGTTGAATCTTGTGTGCAGCTTGCCTGATTGTGGTCACCACTCAACTACTTATTGAATAGTTCCCCAAAACTCAAACACTCCACTCCTGCAGTCTTATCATGTCTCATCCGTCTCGGTCCTCGGCGCGTGTAGACGCTCGACCAGGGAAGGGCAAGCTCACGTGGCCCGATGGCCGATGCTACGAGGGGGACTTTGCACAAGGAGACATGCACGGGCACGGGGTCATGACGGAAGCCGATGGAAGCAAGAAGGACACTGGGCGGCGGGTAGATCTTGAGGGAGGAGGTGGATTTCTTGCTTGGGTAGATCTTGAGGGAGTTTGGATTCCAGACACAAAGCAAGTTAACTTGGTGACAGTAGTTAGTTCCCTATCAGACAGATGGCCTTCTGATTCAAGTAGTTTCGGTCCCAGTGCTATCCTCTCCTCGCTACGCCGTTCACATGCTGTACTGTAGGTTTTCTGGAGCAAGCTGCTTTGGAATAGGGCACTACCATGCACTACCTGAAGCCTTGGAAGTAGATCGTGAATAGTGACCACATCTATTCAAAATATGTTATAGCCATAGCATATAACATGTTTATGATGTTTTATAGATGTTTTTCATCGAGCCACCAAACTTTTCAAACTGCTGTTGGGTCTACAGCTATGGTCCTTTATTAGCTTCCGTGCTAGTCTTCCGTTTGGTTAGCTCAGTCCGCCGCACCACGTCGAACAGTCGGTACAAGGGATCGACACAGTAGTGCACCTTCAGGATCAGATGAATTCTGGTGGGGGTTTTGAGGGCATGCTTTTCTTTGAAATGTATTGGGAGCCAAAGCAGCTAGGCAGCTAGGCCAAGCAGTTTGATGTTTTCCATTGGCTCTCTATGTTGCAGTTGTTTCTTGCATGCTGGGCGTGATCACATTTGAGGAAGGTCAGTGGAAACGCGGGGCTTACGTCAAGGACTGAGGCCTTAGTTGTTTCACCAATGGGGCAAATGCCACAGGTCAAGCTTTCAACGACAGGTCATGGTTGAACTTCCATAGGGTTGAGCTGAAGAGCGAAGAAATGTTACTTGAATCGAATGAACCCAGCAACCCCAATAGCACAGAAGATAGAACACACGCACGTTCCCGGTCGCTGGAGTCGCATGACCAGACCCACGTGTAAACTAGGATCGACACCATCAAAACAGTGAGATAGGGAACATATGGTATGTCCAAGTGGTGCAAGCATTTCTTCTATCAACAAAAAGTTCTTTTCTTGTGGGTTGATTTGCTTCTCATGAACTTGTGAAGTCGGCCCTCAACCCTGAGACGTGACAAAGCTAATGACTTTCTGCCATGCGACGTCTTTTCTGTTTGCAAAGTAGTACCCCACTGTCTGATGCCTTCTGACCCCACCAGGCATAAACGGCATTTTGCTAAGAGAAGCCACATCTGTATCACATGTTCATTCCAAAGAAGCCTCAAGCTAGGGGCCTTCCATTGCAAGACACGACTGGGTTTGATGGGTCCAGGTTACGTTTTGATGATGATGGACGCGTTTTCATGGTGCCCCAGTCCCGCAACCGAACGACTGATTCTTGGACTGGACCTGAGCTGGGCCCAAACCTGGGCAATCAGCTTCACAGCAGTCCTTTCTTTTTCAACTTTATTTGGTATGAAAAAGCCCATGCTGTGACCCGAGTCGTTCAAATCACCCATGGTTTCAAAGACCAGGAAAAAAATTCTAAAGATAGATGGCCCCTTTCTTGCATACTGCAGTTGGAGTCTGAATGATTCTGATATATTCTGATGAAGATTGAACAACAAGTGAACATGGACCCATTCACGACGGAAGCAGGCCGATTCGCGGCAGACCGCCGCTGTGACAGCGTCGCCAGTGCCAGCCCCACGTCGACTGGGCAAAAGACCCTCCCCGCGCCAAAGATGCGAAAAGACAGGAAAAGACCGAGCGGCGAGCGGGTCGGCGAGTGGATCACAGGCTGGTAGAGCATGGTAGAGCTCGGAATCAAAGGCATGCTTGATGAGAAGGATTTATACCGTGGTCACTGCTTCACGACGACAAGCAGTGCAAGGGCATGGAAAGCATGACGTGCATGACGGGCCAAGCAAAGGCTGAGTGAAGCAGTGACATGCCTGCTGAGCCCCATGTGACTGTCACAGGGCACTGAACAACCGCTTCAGCTGACGCTTCCGCCGGGAGTCTCGTGACTCGCTGCGCGTTCTGCTTCCGCTGGGTGGGTGGGATGTGGTTTTTCGTTGCAGGACTGGCGAGTGGAGTTCTTCCAACACAGAGTTTTGTTGTGCTCAGCCCATCCCCAATGTTGAGAAGTTGAGACTTTTCCATACTTTTCCCCTTTCCCTCTTTTTCCTCCGTCCCTCTGGAGACCAAAACGGCCTTAGCCTTATTATGTCTAGAGCCTGTTGGGTGTCCAACAGGGATCCACTACTGTGTTTGCTAGTCGTCGTAAATGCAAGAAGAATTGTGAATCATCCAAGCCTCGCCCAGGCCCAAATGGAAGGAGAAGGAACGGGAGGCGACAGAGGCGTGGCCCAGCGACGGCTGTGACGCAACAATGGCAGCCTAATGTAGCCTGTGTTCAAGGGGAATCATGGCTACGGTATCATTTGAAGGCATCGCCTTCTGGCATGACAAAGGATTGTTCGGTGCCGTTCTTTCTGCGTCCGCAGAGAAAGGAAACCGTAGCCAGACCCACGAATTGGGGACTATTGGGGCAAACATGTCCATAGCAAGCCTGCTGCTCCATCAAGTTTCAGAGCGGCAAGCGGCCTATTGTGGGAGAGGCACCTGCCAATGCCACGCCGTCCGGGGGCCCAAGGTGGGGTGGAAGCAGATGCACAACAATTTGAAGTTGTAGTAGATGATGGAAGTGGTGTTGGAGAATGGACGAGAATGGTTGAAGTTGGCCCCAGGCTTCAAGAGGTTGATTTGTCGTTTTGCGGATTTGTTTTTAGCTCGGCTGGAAGATGGTTTCTTTCTACTCCCCACATGAATGCTTAATCGATCCTGAGGACCTGGACAAATAGGATGAAATAGGTAAAATCGTTTCGACGGACGGAACCCTCGAATTCAAGACGGTCTTTGGCTCGGCGCGGCTCCGAAACGCAAAAGTGCACACTCTTCACCAATGTAGGCCTCCCTGTTTTTGACAGAACAGGTGGATGCCCAGGTCCTCATCTTCATTCATTGCATGACTGCGGCAGTTTGATCACCGATCACCTGGTCAGAAGGGGCCTTTCCCGAGGCGGCCAGAGGAGGGCCGAAGCGGTCCAGGGCTGGGCGCTTGGAGGTGTGCTACGAGTAAAACCGACCAGGTCGGCTTTTGCAGAGGAGGACTGACACGAGAGAACAAACTCTTGCTGGTTCATGAGCCCTTTTTCTTCCAGAAACTGACAGAAATTTAGGGGAGCGGATGCAGATGATACCTGCTTTGATTCTCTTTCTTGTAGCCAGCCAAGGCAATCAAACGATATCAGGGGACCTCATCGTCCTCCAATAGGGAAGCCATTGTATCTCATTCTTTCTACTCCCTTGCGAAGCTTCGAGGTATCCGGCGAAGGTGCAACGGATCTTGTACAACAGCTCGAGGGGCCCAGAACATCCGTGCATGACCAGCTCGGGGCAAACGGCCGTGCGGGTGGCAGGGTCTGGAGTTCAAGACCTGTGTTTTTTTGTTTTCTATTGGAGAAAGATATATAGGCTTCTATTGTTTTCTACTGTTTTCTCCAGGTCTTTCTCCAAAAGATAATATTGGGCCTAGGAACTCTTATACTTACCCTCTCGAGGTTTTGAAGAGGTTGGGCGATCCTAGACAGCATAGGAAGGCCCTACAAAGAACAGCAATCAACAGTGAGGTTGCCTGGCAAGTGGCAGGGCATAAGCGGGTTGGACAAAGGTTGCTACGTTCAAATACATTATATAGTGTTCTTCGTGTGGGCCATGAACGCGTCGCCCCAAGCACAAAGTGGACTCAAGCTGCATTCGTGGACATCAGTGTGCAAACCTGCTACAAGTGATTCCAGTGACAGTGATCGTGCCAATATTTGACTTTTGACCTATCCCCACAGCAAAAGTAGATCCATCATGTCAGATCTTGGAAATGTTTATTTGATCGTTGAGTATCCACTTGCTACCATGCTACATTGATGTATATTGTATTTATAGTATATAGCTATCCAGTGCTTCAAAGACCAAAGTGGTAGACCTAGCAAGCACCTTTGAGATCCTCAGCCTCACTCCACTCGCTCTCAAGGTCCTCGGGCTTCCGGGTCAGGGTTCTCAGGAACCGCACGGGGGGAGGTCGGTCAGTGTGGCTTTGGAGCGAGGCAAAGGGGAACATCAACCACTGGAGCACCAAGTGAGTATTTGCCGTTCAGAACGGCTTGTGAGTGGATGTTGTTGATCCAAATGCTGCCAAAGGCCTGGAAGAATCAGATACTTTGTGTATCTTTATGTAGCTCTATAATGGTGTCTTCAGGTTCTCCAACTTGCAACACTCACCTCGCTGGACCACACTGTTGCGGAGCAGGCGAAAGCAACCATGACATCAAACCAAGGCCCCCCAATGTCCGGACCGAGTGGTTGCGGCGACACATCAAAGGTCCACTCCACTCTGTCTTTCTGCTTTCTCTTCGAAAGAACTGCACTGCAGTGCTGAATGGCGCTACTAGATCCAGATGAGCCGATGATAGCGTGATTGAACTCCCATGACCTCAATTGGCTGGCAGCTGATCCAGCTTTGGTCACCACCTGACCGAGTCCAAATCTCGAAGATGTCCATCCAATTACCCCGATCTTGGTTTTCCTTCATTGGTCGTAAAGATGATAAGCACTTGCACAAGTGACACAGTGGTGAAACTCTGCAAGAGGTGCCATGTGGAACATGTAAAGAAGCAAAGAACTGACGAGAAAGTCTTCAAAGATTTCAAAGGTTGGATTATCTAGGCGTCTCCCAACAAACCCCCCACATAAGTTTTGGAAGTCTCTACTCTGTGACCATCATCCCATGACTGTCCCTGAAGCGTTGGCTCCAGCACTTCTCTTCCTTGGCTCGACTGGAGACCCAGGCAGCACAGCTAGAGAAGCCCCACTCCACGGAAGATTGGAAAGTTATAAACTTATGAGAACGGATTGACATCCATTTGTTAGATTGATGTTCTCTAGTCTTTCTTTAAAAGTTACTTTTAGAATATGCATGAGCATACTTATGAAGTTCAGTTTCAATGGATCGGAGCTCTCCTACTGTGAAAACTTGGAGCTGTGGGCAACACCAGAGACATCAGATGACCTACACAAGTCTATTTCGGGGCAAGATTTGAAAAACGTCAGCATAGGGTCATTTGACCTGATTTGACCTGTTTTTTGGGTTTAATGGCGACCATTGCAAATAGGACATCACGTTCCGGTACTTTGGAAGGGCTCGGTGCGTTTTCCCAAGTGCAAGCAACGTTGTGTTGCCCTGCTCAATTCCCAAGAAGAACTTGAGCATCAAAGCATCCGCACGCCCGACTGGAACCCACGGCTGTGAGCCAACCGAGCTGGAACCCACGGCTGTGAGCCAACCGAGCTTGCTTCACTCAGCTAGCTTTTCCCACCCAGCTACAGCAGATCCCCCTGCAGCATCGTCCCTCGTTGCGCCTCGTGATGTCCAAGATATGCGGCATCGTCACGCGACAATATGTCGACTCTTGGACCCGATTGGACCGGACCGGCGATGTGTCGCGTGCTTTGAGGAGCCAGTTTTTTGGGGGTTGGGTCTTGATCGGATGATCCCCAAATATCACCAAGATAGTCCCCAAGATCACATGGGAGTTGATAGTTCGTGAACAGTTATACAGTGACTGCTGGTGAGAGACTGATCAAGGATCCCAATTAGGAGGGCTTTACTGGTTCAATCTAGCTCACTGTGTTGTGACTGGCTCGCGCAAACGGGAACGTGCGCCTTCCCGTCCGGGAAGTGTGGCCATACGCCACCGTACTCTGAAAGACCAAAGTGGCCGGTGCTGCCATACGCCACCGGCAGCTGCAAACCGAAACTCGAAACAATAATCTTATATATATAATATATTGTGTGGGTCTGTCCTATTACCTGTAACAGTCAGTAAACAACTATTACTATGTTGGAACAAGGCCCGCAACCTAACCGTCATCATCCACTGTTACAGGTATTAGGATAGACCCAACTTATATGTTTGAATATGTCTGATAGCTGTAGTTGTGATAGAGCTCCTTTGCTTGGTGCAGATTATGCCAAGCGACTTGCAGATTGGTGTTTGTGGTTCTGAAGCTCTGACGCTCTGCATAGCTTTTGCTTGGGCTGGGCCCAAGGATGGGCTGGAAAAGCTTGAGTCCTGGAGCCCTAGAGTCGTTTGGATCATTTCATTGCGAGGTCTCATTCTGGGTTGCCTCAAGAGTGTCAGGCGAACTGTTTGCCCGACTGTGACATGTCCCAGGTTCCCAAAACGAAAACGACTCACGCCGCAAAACCAGCGACCCGAGGATCTTTTGTCCGCTGCGCCCAGAGTGCTTCTACTGTTGCTCCTGGTGGCATGTGCGCTGTGCTGCTCGGGCAAGACGTTTGACCGTTTGAGAAGCGGAGCAGGTGTGTTTGGGAAAGGGGGGAAGATGGATTTGTGTCGTTGTGTGGACTTGGATCCCGTTCATGAGGTTTCTAGAGAAGAGGTCAGATTAAGAGCGTCCCACGGCAGTCTTGAGTTCCTTGCTGGCAAGCCGCGGGTGCTGAAAACATGCTGGCACACTTGGAAGACTTCAAGCCTCGTTGCAGGTGTGTCGTGATCCAAGTTGGCGTCATGTACAGTGTAGGAGCAGTGGGAGTGGGAGAGGGGGTAGGTAGTTTGAAAGACGTTTCTACTGGTTGTCGAGCTGCTGTGGCTTGTTCCCTTCTCTATTTGCCTGAGAATGTTGATAATGACAATAGAGTTCGAGGGTTGGGAAACTCACCGGTCCAGAACTTCCGAGGCGCCCCATCAGCAGCCCGCTTCCTGACCTGTACACAGAACGTGCCTTGGCGGGGGCCAAAACCATTGCATGCGGTTGGTGTCCGACGGATGCGAGGGGAGCTGAGAGGTTGAGTTGTGGGAGTGGTTGCAATGCCTTGGGAGTTGTTCCGTCAAAGAACCCTGGAAATTGGTGGAGATTTGAGTTTGGCAGAAGGAAGTAATATTACGTGTGTATATTATTGGACATATATATATATATTATATATGTATATAAGTCATACAACTTCCTTTGGCACGTTTAATAATTTTCATGGTATCAACGGATTTGGGTGATGACAGTTCCAGGCTTGAACCCTTTGTTCTTTCAAACGGCTATATGTAATTCAAATGATCATGGACCAGTGCGTTCCTTATTTGTGCCATAAATCCCTTCAAAAAAAACGCTCGTGGCATCACCAGGTCTACAGCGAAGTAGCTGGGTCGCGGTCAGCATTGGCCCGCGCCAAGCTGAAGGAGGAGTTCGGGCATGTGCCGCCCGAAAGCCCCTTATCCTGTGATTTTTGGGGTGTGGGTGTTTTAGCTGGTGATGGGACTCAGGAAATCAAGACGGTAACTGGCATAGCGGCATAACGAGCTACCCGGAACTCGGCAACTCTTTGGTGTACTTGTAGAGTTGGATTGTCGTGCGATGCCCTCCGGAACCAGAGGATTGCAGATGGTTTTGAAGGTTCGGGTGATACATCACGTCCTTTTGAAGCAAGTCTGGTGGTTCCCAGTCAAGGCTCCGGAAACGGCAAGGACCTTGTATTTTGGCAGAGATATTCCACGAGGTGACTTAGAGTTTCCTTTCCTCGCGCCGCGACCTGGGTGCCAAACATCCGAAGTCCGATCTCACCCCATTCTCGGCCGTCGGGCCGTGGGGGTGACGAATCCGATGCCCGTCCCGGCCCGATGCATGTGGTTCTGGGGGGTATGCACCTTGACCGAGAGCTCGGGGTGACTTTCAGGCGACCTCATCCTCGTACAGCAGCGGAAGGAGGACGCTGAAGGGGGAGAGGTGCATCAGGTGTGGAGATTCATTGGGGTGTGGTGTTGGCTTCTTTGGGACTGTTGCCCCTTTGAAACTGCGGCTGGTGTGGCAAATTGCAGTTGCTTTCAATGAGCTTGTTGTGCTGGCAGGAATGTGACATCCCTCTTATGGGGAGGGGAGATGAAATGAACCAACTACGTTTGCTCGGTAGGAATGGAAGGGCATCAAATTCGGTGTGCCACCCTTAGTTAGTTGGATGAAAGAGTTAGTTAGATGAAACTATTCTAAGGGATGGTTTGTGCACCATGCCCGCCTATCATAATCCAAGGAAGTGCAATGAAAAAATGCAACTGTTTGGTCATTCTACTTTCATCGTGAGGTGAGCCCACAGAAGACCCAACAACAAGGCGCTGCAGGTAGATGATTTAATGTTTATCCTCAAAGTCTTTTCAAAACCTGCGAGAGATACTGTCAGCTCCTTGGAGAAGAATTTGCCAAGACAATCTCTCTCTATATATACATATATATAGAGAGAGATGTATGTATGTGTTTGTTTCTTTGGGCCCTGGTGTTTTCTGAACCTCCTATACTCATATTATGTGTGACATGGTTGGACCTGCACGCCATGGTCCTAATGCTGCACGCCCGACGACTCGACGACCCGACGAGGAGGCCTTTGCACCCAACTTGGTGACCTCAGGTGTGCTGCTGGACATCTCAAGCAGCACGGAGCCACTGGTTACTAACTTAGCTGAGGTTGGGGGAGATTCACCGCCTGCTGCTTTAGTTGTGCCGTGTGGTAGGCTTTCAAGGTGGATTTCATGGATGGATTCTAGGTTTGCTGGTTTAGAGTCTATGTTGGGCTGCACAGCACCGGGTCCAGCCGCTTGTCCATGACAGTCTTGTGTCATACGTTGAGTGTGAGCCTAGGGTGGGGTCAGCGGTGATGTGTGATGTGTGTTTTGGAGGTTTGCTCTTATTTGCTCCTTGCTTGTCTCTTAAATGTTGGAATGCCTGAAAACCGTTATTTGTTTGCTGTTTGTCTCTTGAGTGTCCTTTCTTTGCGCCGGGCTTTTTTCTCCCGGGGCAGGCCCGCTTCGCAGTTGTGATTGTGTGCCCTATGAGGTTACAACTGGATGGTTGGGGATGGTTGGCCTTTTGCCAGTTTGTTGCCATTCCTAGAATGTTGGAACCTCTGAGAATGGAACCAAATGTTAGTTTCAGGGACCTTAAAGGGCACCAACACTGCCGACCTCAGGGCTTATCCCTGAGGCATCCTGAGGCTTATTCCATTCAGGCTTACCCCTGCATGGGGATGCGGGATGGCATACTTCATGGAATCCATTGACACCTGGAGCATGGGGTGTTAGACGTCATAGGCATCACGTCATGTCACCACAAGGGCCCGCAGGGGAAAGACACAAAGCAACAGACCGATGCTGCTGAATGCGGTGTCCAAGGAAGTTTCTTCTAGACCGCGGCTTTCCTGACATCGAGCCTTGCCTGCAGTGTGTTGGACGTGGGGGGGGGAAGTCGATGAGTCATTGGCTAACGAGCCGCACTATAGGTGCTCTTATGGGCTGGAGGTTGCGCTTTAGATTCTCCAATGGTCCAAAAGCTGACTCAAAGCAACGCTTACAAGGTTGCAGGTTGCAGGCTTCAGTCCTAGTCCAGCAAGAGCCATACATAAACCTGTCACCCACTTTCTGGTGGGATTCTCTTTGCGCGGTCTGTCATTGTTTGACATAACGCATGTTGCTTGGTTGTTGAGGAAGTGGATAGCTATCCCATTTTCGAGGCGAAGGCTGTGGAGATGCTGTGGAGTCGGGGCTGGGTGGGCACTATCCAGTTTGGTTGCAGGAAGGGCGTTGTTGTGTTTTTAATATGCCCATGCAGAGCAATTACTCATCGGCAGCGACAAAAACAATGCCAGACTGGCAAGAATGGTCTGGAAGTTAAAGCTTTCGAAACTCAGACCTGCCACGCATGGCTCAACAAGCGACCATTGGCAGGGCTTCCCCCACATCGCCTCCCAGCTGTTGTCAGAGGACAAGTCACTCGGACCAGTGGTGAGGAGCGGAAGGATCCTCCCAGAGGACCCCCAAATCATCCCAAATCCATATTCCAGTCGACTGGGTTTCGAGCCATTCGCGGACCCACCAATGTAGACTGTTGATTCTCTAATATATATATATATATTAGAATAACAATAATAATAAATATACCCCGTCATCAGGAGATGTAAAGCCATTCTGGATCCGGTTTCTTATATCATTCAAGGGAGGTCTCATGATGTTTCAACAGTTTGTCCATGCTATTGACGTTTCACCAAGTGGTTCCATCGCCATCAGTTTGCAACACCCGTTTCTTCGCCAAGGCTCAAGGCCCAGCCCTGACCCATTGCTTTTGGTCCACGTCCCTGGGGCCATTTCCAAGGCGATCTGCACTACTCGTGCTTCGGCGACGGGGCGTTCCCATCAACAAGACGGCGCGGAACGGGCTCTTTTTCTTGTGGGTGGAGTGAGTGTGGGCACTGGAGTGGGGAATTTTGCCCATTTCGTTTACACACGTATATGGACTGCGCTCAAAAAGCCCTACTCAAAAAATATAGATAAACCGAAACTTTTAAGGTTGGAGATGTGTTTTTGAGTCTTCATTTTGAAGCGGGTCCCCAGCAGACTATGGTGATACAGCAAGGCAGCGCTAGGTTGGCGCTAGGTTTCTTCATAACAGGATAAGCAAGCAGAAAAAGAAGCAACAAGCAGAGAGCAGGCTAAGAAGAAGCAAGACAAGAAAAAGAAAATCAAAGCAGAAGAAGAAGAAGAAACATAATGCACAAGAAGAAGAAGAAGAAGACAATCAAGATCAATCAAGCAGGAAAAAAGAATCTGACAGGATAAAGAAATCGACGGAGATTTTTGCGCTAGGCTGGCGCTCGACGGTCCATTTCTTGACCATTCGCCCATCCAACATCCAAATCTTTTGAGTCAGCTGCTACATCCTTCCTATGTCGTCCTGAAGATTTCTGAGAACAAAAATGGGAAACAACTGCAGAAGTCCAGCAGCAGCAGTAGCAGCAACAACAGCTCCAGCAGCTCAACAGGCCCCTGGAAAGGTCCGCGCTAGACACCTCTCACAGTTTTTGCAGTTGACATGCCTTCATGTTTAACATCCCTGTGGTTTGAGTGTGGTTGGAGCTTAAAGGAGATTTAGAAGCGGGCTCCCATGGAATTGCAATGAGTGCACCATTTTGGGGAAAGACATTTCGATCATTTTGGAAACCAACCATATAGATTATATAGGGAGGAAGAGACGACACTTGCAAGCATGTGAAGCGCTTTGCCTTATGTTTTTGCTCTTTGAGTTCCGCTGATGGCATCGCCAGACTGGTCCAGCGTTTTCAGACGACAGCAGCTTGACTCCACCGGGTCCCATGGTCGGTGTTTGCATCAGTGCCCATGGTCGTACAGGTGAGCCCTACCTTTATAGTATCAAGTATACAGAAAGAAGTTGTGAGGTATGTGGCGGTCACATGGTTCCTGGAGGTCAGTCCATGGTTCCTGCAGGTCAGTGAAACCTCCCATGTCTTCCTGGACGAACTGACCGCCTGCAGAAGCCAAGATAAGCCCCCCCTGCAAAGCTACACCGGTCGTCACGGCGCACGAGTTCGTCGCTTCAGAGGTGGGTACCATGGAGACGGACCTGGTCGCCACCCTGCGCACCTGGGCGAGAACTGGGCGTGAACAGGAGATCCTGTTCTTCTTCGAAACGGCGCAAAAACATGCTTCGGACACGGTTCAGACCGCGGTAATTCGCTGCTTTTTTAGCAGACGATCGAGGGCACGGCGCCGGAAGTCTTTTGAAAAGTTCCCTTCGGCGTCCAGGACTCGAACCCGTTTTCGAGAGAGAGCCGGTCGCAGCATGTCATGGCCCATTTGAGCTGTTTGGATGGTTGAGGTGTGGAGATCCTCGCCGATGGTCCGCATTTCTCTGTTTTGGGGCATCATGTTCCACGAAACCAGGTTGGTTTGAAGGTGGGTTGGTTGAGACTCGTCAGGGGACCATCGGCGTGCCAAAGTTGGTCCGAAGCAACAGCTCCGTTTCGAGCCCTCCCTCACCTCACCTCACCTGGGCCCTCCCTCCGTTTCATGTCTTTTCTGGGCCCTTCCCTCACCTCTCATGCCTGGGATGCTGGGCCGAACCCAGGCCGGCGCTTCATGGAAGCCAGCCGCTCGGGCCGGAGTTGGTGGACTATGTCAGATGGTCTTCGGAGGAGATTTGCTTGTTGGCAATAACAGGCGTGCATATGAGTGCATCAAGTCCTTCTTGGATTCCACATGAGCAATTCGTTGGAGCGTTCAAGGACGAAGGCATCCGTGGCAATTCCACCCGCTCTTTTTTCTATTTGGGGTGTAGCCGTAACCCAAGGAGCCGTATTCACCATGCATTGGTTCACTGTACCATGGGGATGGAGGTACTGGGGTGGAAGCCTGCCCCGTAATGGTTCACCAAGTGATTCCCACGACTGTTAGGTGTGGTTGGGGATCGTCATTTGTTGTCAATTTCCAAAGCTTCCGATGTTGGGCATATTTGCGCAAGGAGAGGATGGGAAAGACATAGAAAAACAGTGTTGATGGATACAAATTCTTTGTGCCTGACCACGCATGAGCTGCCTACGCTGGAATACTGGAGCTTTGGCACCAGGAGTCCTAGTTGCCACCCACGAATGGTGGGGATGTCATTTTTCAACTGGTTTCGGAGCTGTTTGGGACGTCCAATGATCAAGGCGTAGGTTCGCACCATTTCTTTGTTGCCAAGCCACGAAACACGGGGACGAGGCCGGGAAAATATCTCCAATTCCGTGGAAATATGAAAGGCATCCCCCATCCCCGAGACCCCGACCCTTGTGTTCACATTTTGTTACCTGTTTCGCCGGTGACGCGCTTCAAGGCAGTTCCTCTCTAAACTACATCGGCGTGGCCGGCATCGCGCCCTTCGTGGTTACCTGGCATCCGATCAACGTTTCACGGATCTCACGTTTCATGTGCCCCTTCAATGGAAGGGATCAGATGGCGACTTCCTTTACACGTAGCTGACATACAAGTTGGTGGGATTGCAATGGGGCCAATAGAGGATTTGCTCTTGCTCTGAGATCCATGGCAACAGGGTGCGGAGGGAACCTCAAGGAGTTTCATCCAGCCAGCGAGTAGAGTAGTTTGCCCATGTTTGCCCAACAAATCCTGTGCTCCCCTGGAAAATCCCTGAGTCATCCCTAATTTAGCATTATGTATCTATTTAACTGAAAGATACTGAAAGCACATTTACATGCATTTACTACTATATTAATATATATATATAATTATATATATTATTGTTACGTGTGTTTCCTTTTAATGACAACTTCACATTACAGTTGCAGGTCGTCGAACAGGGAAGCCCAAGTTCACTACAGCTCATCCATCCCAGTGTTTATGTCAGTTGTGCAGGATCAAAATGCCTCAGGAGGTAAGAGAAATGGAAGGATGTTCTGGTAGGAAGCAAGCATGGAATCTGTCATGTCAGCAATCCAGGGTTGCAATATACTGGCAAAACCTAAGGGAATAGACTGCATAGACAGCTCAATGATCGGATGAATTCCAGCTAACCTTAGGGGGTTCGTTTGGCTTCTTGCGCTCCCGCTCCTAGCGCTCCTCAGACTTCAGGTGGACGGTTCGAAATCTGCAGAGAGGGACCTGGGCAGGAGCAATCCCATTTGCATCCCTTTGTGTGGCTTGGCTCCAATGGAGGCACCTCCCATGTAGCCCTCCGATGTCGCCCTGCAGGGGGAGGCTGCAAACGAGGGTGCTGTGAAGTGCTGTTGAAAGCACTGGCAAGCTGCGCTCCATGTGGAGTGTTAGACATGAGTTTTCCGCACCTCAGGACCACCACCAGTACTGAGTGGGTGTGACGGGGATGTGATGTGATACACTAACCGTAGACTACCAGAAGGGCATGCTCTCTTTGAGCAATGCAGAGGCTTAAGTGTGCACTGAGTAGCTTTTGGGCAATGTGTTCGATCTACGAGCCAAGTTCAGTCAATACAATGGATGTAAAGCGATCGAAGGCAGAGTATCTCCTCATCCACGCCCCAGGTTTCATTGTTTTAGCTCTCGTCGCACCTTGACATGCATGCAGTCGCGGGTGAGAACAGGGGGGAGGGCTGGAACTGGAAATGACGGAGGGTTGTTGGCAAACTTGTTGGTCCATTCCTGTGCTGAGCGGGGCGTGCTGATTGCAGGATGTTCGGTGCGGCAAGCAACATCTCCATGCCTATGTGGAAGTGATCCAACATGTCTTGCAGCAAGTCGCTCAACAAGCTTTGTGGGTTGGTCTTTGGGGGGGATCAGTGAACACAGATGGTGGGATCAAGCTGTGACCATGGGATAACCATGAGATAACCACTGGTATTTTTCTGCATTTTAGATCATGGGGGGCCACATTCCAATATCCTGGCCAGTGCATGAAAACCCATTGGATCCCCTTGCTTTGAGTATGCTTTGAGTATCTTGGGGTGCACTCATGTTCCTTCGATCTTCATTGGAGCCTTATCTACACTTGGTGGAGCTGGGCCGAGGTCCAATCGTGGCGGCTGATGTTGAAGCTTGGCGAGATGGCAGGTGATGACGAATGGGGACAATGAAATCTGACTGAAGCTTTCAGTAGAAAGGTAGTTAGGGGGGTTCCAGCAAATTTGAGTACCAATCGTTTCCAAGTACCTGTGCCTAGTTTCAGCCCTGAACCAGGACAAATCCCTTTCCATGAGGCTGGCCTTCCCGTCAGCAGAGAAATCGGAAAACCCCCCAGTGACCGCCACACAAAACCAGCTGAGCCTTCCATTTTACACATGCATTTTTGAATCCATCTCTGTTGACCAAAGCCCCAAAAAGCACATCACCTTCGGAGCCCGAAATGCCACGAGACGCGAATGCAGGATCACCTTGTTGTCCATGATTTGCGCCAACATCCTTTGCTTCGCCATCATGACCTGGATGGCCGATTCGGGCATTGTCATGTCCACCAGCCCCGTGTCCACCAGATTCGGGCAGGGGGTGGAACACGCAGTGGAATGGATGGCTGGGAAGGAAACTCGAGCTGGCTCGCCCCGGGCAAACCAAGCCACATTGGCACGACGGTGTCGGGTCTCCTGCAGCCTTTCCAGTTGGTGGAGACAAGAATCACCAAAGTTGGTCAGATAAGAACACTTCTGTGGTATTCTGTGTAAAACAACGGAATCGAAACCAGGCTTTTTATTGGTTGGTGATTCTTTGGGTCTTGCAGGGCCTTCACCATGTGACCAATGCAGAGTGACAATTTGCTTCCCCTGAGGCGTGCCAGTAATGGCGGAATCCATTCTCATAGCTTTAACCTTCGACTACTCCCTCTTCTTGCTCGTGCGCCTCTCGACCGATAGCGCTCGGGTGTGAGCACTTTTGGTCACCAGCCTATCGTGATGGGAGAAGAGGATTGGTTGAGAAGGATTCAAATCGATTTAATGTACAAGGGAGGGGGGGCTTCATCAAAGTGCGCTACAGGCTATGGTACAGAACTATTGGGCTGCAACTGTTCTCTCTTGTGCTCGTATTTGTGTGTGTAAAGGTTCCTCGAGTTGTTCAAGTTGATGTTTCCTTTGTGAATTATGAGTGTGATGTGATTTGATGTGATGGTGAACCTATGACAACCCACCCAGTCCGAAGGAAAGGGATGATGGGGGCTCCTGCCATGCTCGGATCTGCAACTGTCACGCGTCCAGTATCGGTTCACACAGGAGCTATTTTCACATATTTCGCCCCCACCGGTCCCCACCTATTCGTTGGAGCCACGTGCGTGGCTCCGATGAACATGGTTGTCATCCTTGGTTTTCCAACAAGCACTGCCGTTTCCAACATTAGGCACTGCCTGATGTGGATTGAATCACTGATGTGATTGTTAGGTCTCGCATGTCTCCAGTGCAACTTGCCAATCATCGCATCGACTTCACGATGCCACGTCATCAATGTGGCCAGGATTTCAGGAGGAGATAGCCATCGGCATGTCACACCTGGGAGCTGTCACAGCTCCTTTTCGCTGGAAATGAGGCTGAATGGGTCAAAGGACCAGTCGAGTCCGGCATGCCTTGTTTCGTTCTGTTTGGTTTGGGAATATATGTGTTCGTGTTTTTGTGGAATCACAGGTATGGCAACTCAGTACAGCAGCTAACAGACGTTACTGTATAACAATCATGAGTGTCAATCAGAATGAGAGCTGGTGAAGTTTGACACTGATTCAAGCATTATACTTAAGCTAGGGATTGTGAAATGTGCTGGTGACCTGGTAAGAGCAGCTTCAAGCTGCTGACGACTGTTACACCCTGAATTTTGTTGTTTGGAGTTTGCAGATTATATAACAGAAAGCACTGTGGGACTGACTGAGTGTTGAAGAAGAGGGTTTGTTTGAAAGTTGAAGAGTTTGTCCCACGAAGCAGCGTTGGCTACAGCTTTTGCTCCGATTGAGAATCTGAGCAGTGCCGTGGTTCCATATGATAGGCTCCCAAGACAAGACAAGTTGCCAGGCCTTCGAGTGTGAACGTCACATGCCTGGCAGACTTCGGTTGGTTGACTCCTTGTTCATCCGTTTTCTCATTCGCACAGGTGAAGTCTTTGCCGTATAAATACTCTATGTTATGTATATATAATGGGTTTTGCTGGGGATGCAGACTCATTGCTGAGGCTTCAGTGCGGTATAGTGGCCATGTCACTTGTCATAGACAGTTCGAGGGCCACATGGATGGAATGTGCGTTAAAACCAAACCACTCACAACCATGGGCGATGAAGAATCCAGGTATATAGGCAAACACGATTTTGTTCATCAGGGCTACAGAGTCTTGATGCATTGCTCACAAGTTGCTAACAAGCACATTGGTACAAACTGTGATGGGTGGCTTCAATCTCCAGCAAGCAAGACTAAGAAGTTCTCAAACAAACAGTTCGACGAGATTTGTTACCTTGTCGTTGTCGGTGGATGATCTATAACTCTTACACTAGTTGCGCCATTGTTCTTCACAAAGGTGACCTCACGTCAAGTGCCGACCACTGGAAACCTTGGGTTGAGTTGGGTGACGGGCTTTTGTGCTCGGCCATGTTGCAAAGGGTTCATGGTTCTCGCGATGATGTTCCGGGGATTGATGTCCTTCCTTTGAGCCTAGACGCAGTGGCCAAGATCTCCTTTTCAGCAACTCTTTTTGATAGGAGTCACCATGAATCACCACTGGGCAAACTCACTTTCACCCGAAGCACCCGTTGTTCTTAAGAGGGGTACTATTTGCTCTTGGAATCTCTGAGTCACTCAAAGGATCCCAACATCTTAATGCTGCAAGCCAGCTGCCCAGCGTGCTGCCTCGTTCGCCTGGGCCCAGCTTCGGCGGAAACCCCTCGCTTCGGTGAGGTGATTCTCGCCTCGGGCTTCACCTTGTGCTACTGCGGCCTGGCCGTGCAAAAGCTGCCACTGCAGGAATCCTTTAGCCTGAGCATAGGCCGGAAGGACAACAGTTGCCGCGCACTCGCGAGTTCGCGTGTTCTGCGCAGCGAGTTCGCGTTTGATGCGGGGGAAAGGACAACAGGAACACACCTGGGATCAGAAAAAAACCATCCTGTTCGAGGAATTGAAGTTCTTTTGCAAGAAGAGCACGAACAAAGCTCTACCATGCAAACTTGTGAGGCTCGATTTGACAAAACCATGTTGGGTAGAATGATCTCTGCAATGGTGCACTTCTTGGGGCACAGTGGATGTGAACTCTTTTCGAGTCAAGCCCTCCGAAAAGCACCGTCGATCGACCACGTCGACCACTTTGAGATCGTTTCAGTGGACCGTTGAGGTCGATGGGCCAAGGCCTTGGCGAAAAACACCTCTCTCTCCATGGGTTGCAAAACTCCATCTCCATGAAGGGACAAAAACGGATCAAACCAATGAATTCTCCGAAGAAAAAGGAAGAACCATCCAGAACCATCCAACCAATTTGGACCCGACACCACTCAGGCCAAGCGTCCATTTTACACCCTTTAGATGGTCCTGGTAGCCTGAGATCATATTGTTCAGATCCTCGGTTGTGATGCGTGTCCTTTTTCTCCGCCTGGCCTTCCTCAAAGCCTGCAGGGGTTTTGGTCTCCATCCTGTGACGAGCTCAGGGAGTGGTGGGCTAAACGTTTGCCTCAACTAGGCCAGGTGGTTTATGCATATCTATGCCGTTTATGCTATTTCCGAACCCACATGTACCAACTCTGGACTTTTGCTGGCTACATGTGGGATCATGTGGGCATATACTGTGGCAAGGGCTTCAGGAAGTCGTGGAGGGTGTAACAGTACTGTAATTAGAAAACAGACAGCATGGTCTTTGCAAAACTTCTGGTCTACAACTCTTCCACGTGCCAAAGCAAGCACGAACCAGCGCTTGACAGTTCAGGGAACGACGCGATGCCCAGGGAACGACGCGTGGGACGCACGGACGCGCTTTCAGCCGCTGAACGAACGAGCAGTTGAGGTGTGCCATGGCGGTGAACTTGTTCATCACGCCGACCGTGCTTCTGGCCTTTCCTGACTTCGTCTCTGACGGAGAGCAGGGCGACATCGTCCTTCATGACGCTTGGAGGGAAGTTGGGCTTAGGTGGCCTTTGGGGTGTGGGGCTCAGCATCCTGTAATTACTGGAGCTAGGCTGAGAGAGGTGTTGAGTGTCCACACGTTTCCACACTTAAACAGACAACAACAGACATTGACATTGAACTGAACTGAGAGACCCCCCTGCTCATAGATCAAGTGCCTATCTTGTTGTCTCGTGAATTGTGTGTCAAGCTGGAGGAGGCATTCACATCTCACACCTGGAGCTGCCCCGACTCTTCCATTTCTCGATTCATTTGGACTTGGATTGGGCTCTGAAGCCCTGTTTTCTTGCGGAATGTTGCAGAAGGCCAATTGGGGGGTGTTCAGAAGTGGAACTGCTTCACCATGCGCAGCCATCAGCTGAAGAATATGAGCTCATGACCTGAGAGGATCAAACATCATCAAGTCACGTGCGACCATGTGCGACCCCAACAAGGCTGCATAAGGCTGTCCTGCTTCATGAATGAGCCAACCCCAACCAACAACCAACACCCCCCCACAAATCAATGTTGTTTGTGTCCTTTTTTGGCATTCTGGCCCAACACCGAGGGCCGTCAGTGCGCGATCCGTCAACGACGGCAGCCCGATCCAGGCCCCCACATAGCACGAGTCTTGAAGCTCCAACCCCGAAAAAACAACAAGCATTGCATCAGATCGAACAAACTGAACAGTGGAACGTCTGAGAGAAGGCAAATGATGCCCAACAAAACCATGGTGCTCCCCCGGTTTGAGAGATGGCATACTTCGTGTCTCATGAAAGGATATCCAATAAATTTCGATAATAAGTCAAGCTTGTTGCACCACCCGCGCCACCATGGCCTTCGCCGCCGCGCTCGCTCTCCTCGTGGCCGCGCCCGCCGTTTTGCTCGCCTCAGCGACGAGTCTCACGGCGCCCAGCAGCACCAGCGGCGTGTCGGGGCGACGCTTCAGCGGAGAGCGACTGCGAGAGGTCCCAGAGCTGCGGTTCACAGGGTGGCGAAGCCGATGGCAGGTGCTAAACTCTGGGGGTGGGGATTGGATTGGGGGTAGGGTGGAGAGATGTGTTCAAAATTGGTGGAGAGAAGGGAGTGAAAAGGAGGGAGTGGCTGATGAGGAAAGGATGGAGGCCTTTGATGTTAGCAATAATGATAGAATATGATCAATAATGCAATATTGTATGTAATGTATACAGTTAGGTCCAATTGAAAGGACCTGTTACCTATCCAAAAATATTACACAGTATGCTCCCCAAAGGCCAGTCATCCCCTTTAATCCCGTGCCGCTACGTTTTGGCGCGCCTGTCGCTCGCAGGAGCGCTGCGAGCGTTGGATCGTGGTGACCTCCATCTTCGCGCCCTCGGAGGCCACGCGGAGCCTGGGGGCGATGACGAAGCAAGGATGGTGCTTCGTGGTGGTGGCCGACCAGAACGGACCTCAGGCGTTAGAACGGAGCGAGTTAAGCGGACGTGCGGAGGTTGGTTGGAGAGCAGGTTGGCAGGTTGGTTGGAGGTTGGTGGGAAGAAGTTGGAGGAGTTTGCTGTGTGGAGCCTCTTCGCAGGGTGGTGGGCTTAGGAGTGGGAGGAGGTTGGAGGGGGGAGTTTGTCGCTCGTCAGTTGAGGTGGAGGCCTTGGCAAATCACTGGGTGTGGTTTGGTGGCAGGCCATCTGGTGCGTAAACCAGTGAAATCAATACCTTAGGTAGATCTTTTGTCCGCCATGCTGAGGGAAGAAGCCATGATGGCTTGACAGAATTGGTTGCTAGGACGAAGTGATCAGACTTGAGAGAACTCACGCACCCCGCGCGTGAGGACTACGACGTGGAGGGCGTGATCTACCTCACGGTGGAACGGCAGAAGGCGCTTCATTTTCACATCATGGACTACCTCCCTTGGCGCCACTTCGGGCGAGTCTCGGTCACCATCCATGAGCAAGAAAAGTGCGGTTTTTCGATGTGACCTATTCGATCCTATTCGTGTTCCTACGGCTTCCAGCTGAGTGATCATGGCTTCTTATTGCTTCCAATGAAGGTCTAGCATGGTCTAGCCCCGTAAAAAAGCGCATTCATGTTGTGGCCTTACAACTGTTGCAAGCCCTGTCTCAGATGGCAATCCTCTGGAAACCACTTCCAAAGAGAGCAAATAAGTGGGAAACAGGCACATGTCAGTTCTGGCATGTGCGCTTTTGGGATGGCATACCCGCCATTACCCTTTGCATACTCTCCAATCCCAAGCCGGGTCGAGAGGCCGTTCATAATTATGCTAGACCGCTGAACCGGCAGCCCCCAAAATGCCGCCGAGTGAGGAAAGAATGTGGGGTTCCTCTTCGCCATCGCGCATGGTGCCAAAGTCATCTATGATACGGATGACGACAACCGCTTGACACCTGGATGAAGGTATTCTGCCACCTCGTTGATCGTCGAACGAACCACTCTTCCAGTGCCTTGTTAGATCTTATTAGGACCCCTTGTGTTTTATGTCATGTGACATGATGGTTGGCATGTGTTTATCAGACAAGCGTTGGCATGTGTTCATCACACAAGGCACCCCTTGTGAATTGTGAAAGTACCTTGTCACGGGATCCAGAATTTGGATCAATTTGCTGCACAGCCGTCGCACTCGTTTCATCAATGCGCCATGGCATAGGACCGCGCTAGCTTGGTATTTGGAAACTGGTCCAACCCAGGGTCCCAAGCGTTTTGAGGGTCGCGGACCGGCATGGGTCGAGTTCATTTGCCTTAGAGGATTGGGTTTGTCCCTTGCCCACCGTACTAAGTACTACAGTAAGTGTCGACTTTTTATATGTTTATTTTTACCATGTGTCATCACATTTGTCGGTCACGGCCCCAAGGATGTTACTTTGCACCAAGAACCATTTTGACCCTTCCAATTTCACGAAATCCATAGAAAACCATAGAAAACGGAAAACGGACATGTCTTGGAAAACTCCCCGCGTCGGCATGACTCCCCATGTCGCATGACGGCCGTCCCAGGAAGGAACCTCGGATCCCGATCCTGGGCGACGAACTGGCGGCCAACGTCTCGTGGCCAGAGGGTGACCCGGGTGACTTGGCATTTCTATCATTTCTCAGGAGAACCACACGCATAGGGCTGTGAGAGGATCCTTTTCATGCTTTGCGTTTGAGCATGTTTCAGCTATTCTTTGGTTCATGTGTTTTGGTGTGGCTGATATTGGCTGATTGCACCCTCAAACCACCTGGCACCCCGATAGATTCATATAGAGTCTGTGGTGCGATACAAAGACATATATTGTCTTATTATGCTCCAGTACTACCTGGGCGCTTGATGTCAGTTTCTTTTTGTCATCAAACCTGTGATGAGCACAGGTGGACCCGGGCTGATGAATCCATATCCCAGCTTTCAACCCAGCTGCTTGGATTTGAACATCAGATGGTCCTAGCAACCATATGCAAGAAAAAATATATATATAAATACATATTATGACTATATATACATTATTACATGAGCTTGCCAAGGCCGAACCATGAGATTGAAACATAACCTCTCAAAGGCCCAGTCGTACCTCCATCCAGCTGGTGGTGTAGTGCTCATGTAGTTCTTAGATCAGCTGTTTTTTGTTCCATGTCATTTCCCGTGGTCCTTCCCTCTTGAGGGATTTCCCGTGCCTGAGGTTGTGGACACATGTGGCCCAGAGGCTTTCCGCTGGACTATGTCCAGGCTCAGGAGACCTTCAACAAGACCATTGTCGTGAAGACGCTGCATGGCTTTGTACAGTGCATGCGGGTAGGCTTCACACAATTGTTCGAAGTCTACAAAGTGAAGAGTCATCTTTGGAGCATCAGCCTATAACCACATCCGTTTCACGCAAGCACCATCCAATGCACCAAAAGGATCCAAAAGGGATCAAAATGGGCGTTGCAATCAAAACGGGGAATGCCCTCCAAGTCCCAAGTCCATCAAGAGTTGAACTAGGACCTAGGAGACAATACAGAGACACCTTTCTTGGAATCCCGGGACCCCCCACTCTTCCCAAGATATTCTCGGGTGATCAGATCAAAGATCTTCTTCATGAAGAGACCACTTCAGCCATCTTCAGCCCACCCATCCCACAGGCTTCGCCGCGCCCCGGCGGTGCAACAGTTCTTGGCGGATGAGGACCCGGACGTGGACGCGATCTTCCGGCTCACCCGGCGGTGTCGCGACAAAGACCGGCGGAGCGTTGTAGCTGAAAGTTTATGAAAGAAAGACCGGGATAGACCAGGTCAAACTCTTTCTGCAAAGACCCAAGACTCTTGATTCATAATGATTTATAACCCCCCATGTTTGGATTGCAAAGCCTCTCCATGTGGGGTGTTGAAATATCATCAAGAGTCTACATTGATGGTTAATGACTTATTGGACCTTTTTGCCTATGAGCTGTGACCGCTTAATGTCGATTCCGATTGGTGTCCTTTTTCGTTGTTGTTGTTGTTGTTGTCGTCGTGGTTGTGGTTGTGGTTGTGGTTGTGGTTGTGGTTGTGGTTGTGGTTGT
>CAXAMN010020001.1:2551295-2564950 GCA_963970005.1 Durusdinium trenchii
GTTGTGGTTGTGGTTGTGGTTGTGGTTGTGGTTGTGGTTGTGGTTGTTGTTGTTGTTGTTGTTGTTGTTGTTGTTGGTGGTGTCGTCGTGGTTGTTGTTGCGCTCATCCAGATATTCCCCGGTCCCAAAACAGGTCACACCGTCACATGTGTGGATTGAAAGGTCCTGTTCCAGACTGTTTGAGCCATATGTGGGTGCGATATGTTACTTGCTGTTTGTTTGAGGAAGTGTAGTGTAGATAGTGTAGTCGGTTTGGTGGTCAAGTCGTAGTCAAGCTCTCATGATCTCTAGTGACGCTAGTGACTAGTGACCATGTGACTTGTTTGTGGTCCTCCGTGGCTTTAGGTTACCTTGTAGCTTTGCGGGCTTGGATGAAGCTTTACCTCCGGTGATGGCCATTCCACCCAGGCTCGGTGCAGGGTGGGTGTGGCAGAGGGGGTGATCGCGGTGAGGGACCGGCAATGCGGTGAGAGACCGGCTTTTCAGCGTTTGATCGGTTGATTTGAGTTGGGTGCAGAGGTGCAGAGAGCAGCAGAACATGAGCCTTTGTCCTGCCTGGCGAGACCCGTCCTTGTTAAAACCACCGTGATGTCCGTCGCGGAAGAAAGAAGCCCCACAACGGTGAAGCAACGCAGGTCCTTTACGCCTTACAACGCTCAAGCGACGGTGCACCTCTACGACGCCTTCTGGGGTTTGCTGCTGCCGGTCACCGTCCATGGGCGGGTCTCGGACATCTGGCGCGCCTACCTCACGCAGAAGTTGCTGTGGGATGTGGGGCAAGTGATCACCTTCACTCCGGCGCACGTGGTGCATGATCGGGTGGCGCACGACTATTTGAGACTTCGGAAGATTCAAGCGTATGGGCACTCGTGTTGTGGAAGCGGGCGGTTTTGAAAAGCATAGTTAGGTCACGATCAGGTTATGTCTTAGGTGTACGGTAGTCAGACGGAATCTGATACACATCCGAAGGGTGTGGTGGTCAGGTTGCGTGATTTCTATTAATGATACTGGTAGGCTCTTCCACGAATGGCCTGGTTGGTGCTTTCATTTATGTTCATTTACTTTTTACTTGTCAACCCTATTTGGGGAATGACTACCCAAATTGACCGATAGTTTTGGGAATGGTTTTAACCACCATCCAGTGGCTGTCTTGCTCGCATTAGGTTCCCAAGGTGCCATTGGCCCTGGCCTCATATCGAGTGATGCAAACAATGCAAACAGTGCTGCCGCGAATGAGGAAAGACTTCCAAAGCGAAGGCGATTTGCAGCTGAAATCCACTGCAGCTCGGCTGAAGAAAGACCTGTCTTTTGCCATCCCTAACCCGAACCCCCCCCCCCCCGGGTTGACTTACTCGGACGACAAGTGCGGCGACGTCCAGTGCAGTCCACAGTCCGATCGGTCCAGCAAGGCCATGGTGGAGTTCCTGTCGCGGTGGAGTTCCTCGGCGCCCTCACTGCTGGAACGCCTCGAAGAGCTTTGGGCTGAGCTTTATGCGAGACACTTCGTCGAGCTGGGCGATTTGAGGCAGGAACGGGTGACGTGTTTGGGCAGAGGAGGCGGACTGGAGCGGAGTGTCGTTGAAGAGGTGGCTTTTGAAAGTGGGATTCTATGTTCTTCTGCGAAACGAAGTCTGGCCTCAGCCTCAGCTTGTTTTGAGCGAGCGAAGGGCATCAGCCCTTCTTGGGGCCATCCCTTGGATTTGGTGAGGCGTTCGCTTGTGACGCTAATTTGGTCGTTTTTTCTTCGGCTCAAGAGTAGTTAAGTGTTGTTCAATTGGTAGAACAAGACGCACAATACAATGATTTCACTAGCTGTGTGCCCACATGGTCCAAAAACTTGTTTTGGGTCTTTCAAGGATACTGTACCCCCTCCCCCCTTATCCCCGGCTCCCTGTTGAAACCTATGTTCCGTATGTTCAGGCACCCATGCTGATGGTGATGAGGATCGTGAGTGGCTTTGAACGTTAGCATACCCCAACCCACCCCACCCATGCTGATGGTGATGAGGAACGTGTGCAGGTTTGGAAGTGGTTTTGAACATACCCCAGCCCACCCCACCCCACCTATGATGCTGGTGTT
This sequence comes from Durusdinium trenchii, assembly GCA_963970005.1. NCBI lineage: Eukaryota > Dinophyceae > Suessiales > Symbiodiniaceae > Durusdinium > Durusdinium trenchii. Next base: position 2,553,375 of record CAXAMN010020001.1, read on the forward strand.
CGTCGCAAGTGATCGGCAAACGGTCGTCGCAAGTGAATGGTGGACACTTGGAGATGGTCATTCGGCCATTGGCCACCCACACTGGCCATTTCCGCATCCAGAGCAGCAAGATAAATTGAGGAGTTCCTACCTTCCAATCCTGAGCAGAAAGAAAGCGCTTCTCCAATTTCCTGTGGCAGGCTGGCACAAGCCTGGATCCGTGACCTCATCGCCGTTGGCTACGAGTTCCCCGCACTGAGCGCTACTTCGACATCGGAAGGGAAGGGAGTGCGTTCGAAGGAGGAGCTGTGAAGGTACAAACCTTCATAGCAATTGGTCTTGCAGGCCTGTTGCTTTGAGTGGGCAAAAGTCCCACCATCTTTCAACTGAGTTGTTCAGAGATTTGGTGGGTCATCGAGAAAAAGCGATGAAGGAGGTGCTGCTGATGGATTCAATCATACTCAATTCTTTTCCACTCAACGTACGGTTGTCAACGGACACCTCTGGGGAGCACTCCGGGTGCCTTTGCGACAATGGCCAGATGCTTGCTGGCAGATTCGCCTGTTTCAAAGGCCTGAAAGCATCAGTTTTATAGATTTGATCATATTTGATCCACCAGCATCCTAGAGCCATTGTGCAGACACCCCACGCAGATCTGTCGCAAGCAACGGCAGTGGGGGGAACTTCGTTGCAGGCGAAGGCGGTGGTAAATATTGGAGGGATGATGTGTCATGACTTTTTTTGCAGTGAATTATTCGAGTTTCCTAGCATTCAAGGGGCATGGATGACCCCGCTGATCCAACTTGATCCGCACAGATCAAGACCTCCAAGTTCCCAGAAGGTTGAAACCGATGGGAGTCGGCTGCAGCGCACCGCGGCCCGACAATCCTTCTCCACTTCGTCTCGTCTCTTCGGGTAGCAAGCCAGCGCCTAGCGAGGAAAAACGGCGAGGGCAGTGAGGGCATGGCCATGGTGTGTCAATGTGTGGAATGGTGTGGATGCCCAAATAGGCAGCCACTAGCGACCATACGCACTTTTGCTGGTATTCTGTTCACCATCCACAGGGTTGTGCTTGATGTTGCTGTTTGTCCAAATCTTTTGGACCATGAAGAGCTCTCTATCTGACGGCAACCGCGAGGTCGATGGTCATTGTCAGGTCGTCCGAGTATGAAATAGGCATAAAGGGTATTAAAGGGCTAAAATTGTCGGCAGACCTTCATCCACTACACTCCTGCACCCTGACCATTAACACGCACTTACTACTGTACCTGGTGGACTAAAATGTGCGTGTCGTCTGAGAAGAGCGACAGGACCAACTGTACGGTTCTGCTGAGTGTTCGGCTAGCCCACCTCCCGTTTCAGCAGATGCGGTACAAAGTTGGAATGTGACCTGGGATAAAGTGCTATTGGGAACTTGTAGCAGTGTAGCAAGTGTCAGAACATGTCAGAACCTTGCTACCCACTACCGATGTCCCATCATTTTCCATTTGACCCAGGAGAATGGGGATGAGCGGGCAGAAGCCAATGGCAAGGACAGTTTTGTCATGTTTTGTCAGTGTCGTCCGCCACAACCCAGTAGCTGTTGAACCCCTATTCAGACCACCGGCTGGTGGTTCTTACAGGTTCCACCCTTTTTAGGAGTGCGTTTGGGATCTGATGAATTTTGTGCCAGAGAGTCAAGAGGTGGGACCCTATGTGAAGCCCCACGGCACCACAGAAGAAATATCGGACCCGCTTTCCAAGACTGGGCAGTGTCCGGATGAGGGTGACTGAATGGCTGGAGAGCGCGCCACACTCCACGAAAAGAACATGTGTGAATCGCCCGACCCGATTCGCTGGGCCATTGCAGTTCCATGTTTTATCATGTGTGGTTTTTTCTGTTTTTGGATGCGCCTTTTGGAGAGGGAAAGGCCAGTTTCGCAGCCTCTCTTGACTTGTGTGGCCTCTTGTGTGGCTTCGGCATGAATGGCACGCGAGCAGGACAGCTTGCTGGAATCAACGATGGTTTTCCCCTGTGACAGGCCTCAGTTGGGCCTTGGAAATCGCGGACCGATCGTTTGGGGATGTGAAGACTAGGGGGAAAGCTTCACATTGGGTTCTTTGTGAATCTTTGTGACAAGAACGGTGCAAAGCATTCCCTGGTTGGTCAGTTGAAGGGGTTACTGGAGTTCACTTTGTGGACTGGCCACTCCTTGATTTGTTGATCGTCAGGAAGCTGGGGAATGACCCGTCTCATTTGAACTTGTGAGATCAAACTGATCAAACCACATCCTCACCAAGACCAGCTTCTGTACATCCAAGGCAGTGTTTGACAAAGGTCTCATCTTGGTAACACTTGGGATGCTTCCTGCATGGTACCTGTCTTCCATCCCAAAAAATATGGGCTTCAAAAATTTGCCGTGCCTCGGTGGGTTCGCTGCGCAGGGGCTACAGGCGCCAAAGCCGGGCCATCAGTTACGACAGCTCTGCATCTTGGGCAGAAGGCGTTGGGCGACTGGGTGAAGGAGAATGCCGCGCTTCCCCAAGAGCCGAAGAAGTGGAACATGGTGGAACCAAATCTCAAACCAATGGCCAAAGGAAATCGTCTTTTCAGTCTTCATTCTCTGGGGTAGGTGATGGTAGGTTGTTCTTTTTCTAAGAGTAGTCTCTTGTTTTGTTTGCTTCACAACCTGGTGGTCCATGCTGAAAACCAGCACAGTAGCGGTTTGGTTGTACGGTGCGACATGGCCCATGATCATGATATAATATACATAAAGCCTTCGCCACCCAAGTTTGGCAGATGGGGGAACAACGTATGATTGTTTCCTCGGCTGGCCCTCCTTCCACCAATCACAGAAGTTGATCATTGACATGTGCAGATGAGCTGTTCGGGCTCTCCGGTGATTGGTGTGGCCAGTTTTGGAAAGGTTGATTGCTGCGACTACCATACCCACTACTAGACAGCAGATCCCACCACATTGGTTTACAATTCATCCGCTCACTGACCACAAGTTGAGTCGTAATTACCAGCCTGGACCCCATTGGTTGCACCAGGACCCCATTGTCTTTCCATCCTGAACCGATGGCCTTCGTGGTCCTGTTCCACCAGAACTGGTCCCAATCCACGCGAGCTCGAATCGCTGGGAGAAGTGACTGAACCCATGTGAACACACTGAACCGATGTGCAATGTCCTTCCTGCACACAAAAAACAAGCAAAGAAAAAGATGATGGAAAGGACATGAACAGACGATGACATGAAAGATGTGCCATCTCTTGTGTCATCTATGTATGTATATAATTGTAGATATATATAGATACAGTGTGTATATATATATACATATAAAGATACGTATACGTGTGTGTGCAGCATGCATCATCTCGTGTCCCACCCGAGGATCCCGAGCTCTCGTCCGACTCCTCGGACCCGGAGGTGGAAGCAGACGATGGGTACAACGGGTAGGGTACGACGGTGTGTAGCATTGGTGTCCGTGCTTTGGGGGGTGGAGAGAGAGGGCCATTTCTAGGACCTAGGAGCTGCAGCTGCTTTCTTCAATGCTGTGGCCCAGGACATCTTCCTTGCAGGTTTGGTTCAGCAAAAGGTTTTGGCCTTCCTTCGGGATCATGAGCAGCCTCGAGAAAGGTCTTTCGGTCTTTCGGCTTTGTAGCTGGGACCATGCGCGACATTGAAACCCTGCTCTTCAAAATCGCCAGATCTTCAGAATCGCTCCCTCTTGTGCAACTTCCCTAGCATCCCGGCACCAATCCATCTTTCCATGCTTTTGGTCCTATGCAATTCCACCGGCCAGGTGGGCTACAGCCCCAAGCGTTCGCGGCGGCGGCGCGCCATGGAGGTGCAACGGCTGCGCTCGGAGGCGGCGGAGCAGAACATCTCCACCTTTTGGAGGCGTCGAGCGGCGTCCCAGATCGGACACAGTACGGAGCGAGACGGAGCGTGAGACGGGGCGTTTCGACTCAGCGGCGCCCTTTGGGGCCCTGCTGAAGGCTGAGGGTTTTGGGAGGGAATGCAAGGGAGTACGCAGGGAATGAGGATGGACGGAAAGATAGGGAAGTTGATGGTATAATCATGGGGTGTTTGATGTATGCTGGGAGATGGTGGAGCGGGTCAGTGAGGCGAATGTGGTCACTTTTGTCGGACGTGGACCTCCTTTGATGCGGCCACAGCCGTGCGAATTGGTGGACAGGGGATCATCTACGCACACAGATCAGGATCATCTGCGTACACAGCCAGGATCATCTGCGCACACAGATCTGGATCATCTGCGCACACAAATCTGGATCATCTGCGCACACAGGGCACATGGGGTGGGGTGGGGTGGGGTGGGGCTAATGACGTTCACTTCGACTAGCATTCATATCTAATATCCCATGCAATGTTACAGTAAGGGTGCGGTGGTGGGTGGGGTGGGGTTGGGGTGCGGAGGGGTGGGGGCTCACACGCATCTGAGCACCCTGGATCAACACCCGGCCTTTGCACCTACCAAAAGAACCCAAAGTATGGCCACACTGTTTAGGCACCCCGCATATGGAAACCGCGTATACAAACGATCCCCGCGTGTACAGACGATCCCCATCACCGCGTGTACAGACGATCCGATTTCCGCGTGTACAGACAAACCCCTGTCCCGAATTGGTGGTTTTGTTCATTACTGTTTGCGGCTGGATTCACAATAAAATGAACGGATCTCCTGAAGAAGCCCTGCTCAAGTATCCAAAGATGTTGAAAACATTCTTGTGTGATCTTGTGTGATATACATTGATATACAATGTATGCTGATGTGTTGGGAAACCTGTTCCCTCCCCAGAAATGTCCGATAGCGAGCCGCACTGCGAGCCACATGGAGGTGGTGGTCCCGTTTGGTCACATCACCTGTGTGCCTTCTGGAGCAGCACTCGGGAAGATTGTTTGGGTGGCCGAGAAACTCCCACAAGAGCAGAGTCATTCACATTGAGTTCATTTGACCGGAGGAGGAGGAGGAGGAGAATCATCAACTTGCGGTTGAAAAGACCAAGTTACCATTCTGGATCCACCGAACGGACCGTTTGGGATCATGAAGTGTCCGAGTTTTTTGATTGGCCTGCTTTGCCTTGCCTTGTCCCCTCAGATATAGCATATGATCCTCCAGAAAAGTCAGGACCTCTCAGTCAGTTGCTTGGTTTTGTAAGGTAATTACCCTGGGGTCCTGCTTCATTTTGGAGTTGCATAGTAAGGTAATTTGTTGGTCAATGAGTGGGTGGCCACCTGTATTGCGGGCTTGGGTTAGAACAAAGCACCTCATGGCTCAACTATGACACGTTGCCCTGGCTTAGCAGCAGGAATCAAACATCGATATGCTATGCTGCATAGATCGGTGGATGGAATTTATCTTTGGTTGGTTGGACCGACAATCCAAATAGAAGGATAGAGGTTGGTTGTCGGACCACGGGTTGGTCGGTGGCTCGATCCCTCCCATCGCTGTGAACCAGAGATCCCAGGTTCTGCGCTGGTGATGCTGCTGGTGCTGGTGGTTTGCATTTTGGCCCTCACGGGGTCCACAGCCATTCACCTGGACCGGAGCCAGGCGGAGCCGTTTCCACCGCCGCCCCGTCTTGAGGGACATGCCGAGGAGTAAGGCAACCGAAAAGGGTGGGTTGCGAGCGAAAAAGAGGCTACGAAGCATCCAGAATCCACCGAAGCAGTAGAATTTCAGCTGTGGACGTGTTGACATAGCAAGGCTGCCTATGTACAGAAAAGCTTTGGCCCAGTACTGAGACGCAGGGCCCACAAACCATGTCCAATTCGCTCTCCTATTTGGGGAAAGCGGAGAGGAAGATCCGGCCTTGATGTCCATCAAGAAATGAGAAATAATGGGGCCTGGTTTTTTTGGGGGGGTTCAGTTCAATGAGGTTGGCGGTGTCCTTTACATTATTGATATCAACATATATCAATAAGGTTGCAAGGAAGTCACTACTATGAGGCAACTGGGTCAGGTTTGCTGAGAGAAGCAGGAGCCCTTTGAGTCTTTGACCAATGAAGGCCTTCGTTTGAGCAATCACTTTAGATGAATGAACGAAAGATAGAGACATACCCAACAATCAAAAAAGTTTATGTAGACAGACGCTAGTACAACCACCACAAGTTCCACAAGCAGAGAGTTTCTTGTCCCTGGAGCTCTTTGCCACTCTCACACTCTGGTTTTCTTTGCCAGGAAGGAAGCATGTTTATCAGGACACCCAACTGATTCATGTATTCATGTGTTGTATTTGCATACTACGTAACAACCGACGGCAACACTCTGTGCACCGGGCGTGACCGTGGATCCTCGTTGTAGACATCTACTTCGCCTCAGTGAGCAGCGAGACATTCGACGTTCGGCATCCACCTTTTGCAGACACGGGACACATCAGCAGGCGACACGAAGCGCTTTTAGTCCCTTTTTACATCTTTTTACTACAAACACCGTCCTTGGTCAGGTTCTTGAACATTGAGCAAAACAGAACCTACCCGCCCAAAACCGGCGGGAACCTCTTGCCCAGTCCGTCAGCGCCTGCACCAGGGGACCATGGACTTCCGGATGTTGGGTCCTGAAGACTCCCAAACGCTGGAGCGAGCAGACGCGGTGGCGAGGGTCTTGGGAGTGACACCGGTGGTCGCACGGTCGATTGGGGAACAGCAATGAACATGTTGATGAGACCACGACGGAGGAGTTTAAGACTGCTTGCTGACTCATCCGACCACACTGTAAGTTTCTTCTAGAGGTTGGGATCCAGTCTTTTAAAGCAGTACTCGTACAGTTGGGCAGTCATTGGTGAGACCATCTATAAAACTATAATCTGTTGATATATGTTGTATGTTTATTATGTTTTAGGGAAGTGTTTTTAGGGTGGTCGGATGGCAGGCAGCATCTCGAACGGCAAAAGGCCTTGCGTTCCTAAAGGTAGCAGGAGGTCGCAAGTTCCACCAACTGCTGACCCACAAACAGAGAATGTATTTGCACCGGCCAATTCCCAAATTGAAGCAGCAGGACCCAACGCGTGGAATTCATGGCAAGAAGTCACAAGCGACATCAAGTGACACAAATACAATTCACTTGGAAAAGAGCCACATCCTTTCAATCCAAGTTTTGGTTGCTCGTGCGCATTTTCCCAGGAGACCCTAGAACGTGTGGGTAAGGCAGGAGGGCAGGATGGCCGGCCGCGTTGATGGATTCGATGGATTACAGATTTCATCAGATATATATAATACTGTAATTCATCGGGCATGGAAAATAATGAGTGTTTTTCAAAGTGTTTGGGTCTAGCAGAAAAAACTATGGTGATTCCATGTGATTGCAAAGGTTATTAAGACTTATATTGTTCTTTGTTGAATGGTGTGCGAGTCAAGCGAAGTCAAATGTGTTGGGCAGTGAACCATTGACGTGCAGCAATGTTCATGGCGATTCATCTAGGAAGTCCTGATGAAGTGAATACAATGGGATTGGGATAGTCTGAGACGAGCCAAACCCACAACCAGCTATTGAAGTACTTCACACTCCCAGGTTGGTCCAACAGCTCTTCACCGATGCCTTTGTGTCCGTGGTATGTCTTCGGGTGCCTGTCGGCAGGACTTCTCCGAGGGCATCATGGGCCCCACCACGCTGATGTTCGTAGCGCGAAATTCCGCAGAAGCCGCCTGGGCCGAAGCCGAGCTCGGTGCGGGATCGCGACGGCAGAGTCGGTGGGGATTGGGCCGTATCTTTTTCGCTGCCACTGGAGCAGCAGGTGATTTCATGGAATGAATTCCAGGAAATCCTGTTTAAGATTGGATTCCAACAAGCCAAGCTGCTGGCCATGTGAATCCAGGTGGTGCTGAGGTTTCCAACAAGTACAGGTAGGAAATGAGGGAAGCTCGCCCCTGCAACCCTGGTGGTGGATGTCCTGTCATCAGCTCTTACTTCAAGACTCTCAGAACCAACTTCTCAAGTGGTGGAAGGGCATTCAGGCCAAACCGAAATATATTCATTGGATTTCCATGTTTCAAGGAGACCAGCTACCCTCCCCAAAAAGAAGCACCACAGGAACTTCCGGGCTCCCAGCAGGTGGTTCATAGATGTTCATAGTAGACCTGTGTAGAGCACCATCCGAAGAAGAGCCATGTTCTTCCGTTCTACCATCCATCCAGGATGCTCAAGTGAAAATCGACTCGGATTTAGTATAGTCCTTTGGTGACTCCAAACAGTTGGTCCTCGGTGTGTTCCTTGGCATGTCAACTACCCCCAAACCCATCCGAAAGCGTCCGAACCGCTCCAGCCTCCAGCGCCTCCAGCCTGTGTTCCACCCCACGACCCCCTCCGAGAAACCGCTGACCTCCGAGGGGGGCCTTTTTCAGCCGCCGGTCTGGGACAGCATGCGCCTTCAACCGCTACGGGGGCCGTTCCGCGGGTGGGGCGGGTGGCCAGGTGGGTGGGCTTTTTGGTGACCCAAACTCCTCAGAAGAAGCAGGGACATGTAGTCCGCAAGGGGTTGTGTCAAGTCTTGTTGGTTGAGGGTTTGAGGTGATCTTTGCCTTTGTGCCTTGGAGGGTAGGAGGAAATATGGAGGCCCCTTCATGTGAACCGGGTTGTTTTGTCGTTCTTTCAAGCCGCTAGCCGCTAGCCCTGCCAGACCATCCTCAAAACATCCCTTCCCAGCCGGCGTTTGATTCCAAAACTACGGGTGAAATCGGGTGAAAAACAAATGGTTTCCCTTCGAACTCAGCGGGCAAAGTCCACCTCCGCCCTGCAGAAATCCAGGGAGACACCTGTGATGCTTGGCTTGGGGATGTTTGGGGTTGACCACAAGTGAGTGGAGCGGACGCCTCAAATTCTTGGAAAGCACCTCAGTATGAGCGCTTAAAGTTACTTCCAAATTGTTTAATTACTGTACCGATCAGGTCAACTGTAAACCTCCACACCTAAAAAATATAACGGTTCGTCACACCGAGGAGCTTCATGTTGGACTTCATCCACGAAGACCTGCTCCAAAACGGCCGCCCGACAGCAAGAAAATATCGCACATCGAGTAGAAGCTCAATCGAGTCGGGCCACAAAAACGTTTCTTCGCTTCAGTCCGTTGAACGTGTGAGTCGGGCACGTCCATCACATCACCGTGCCGCCACATGCCGCACAGAACAAGAAACGCTTCTTAGACAGGTTAAGACAGACATTCTGATGGGTGTTTTCTCGGAGGTCTTTCCGCTGGATTGGTTTCTCACTGATTTTACCCCGGTCTTCCGCAGCCGGGGCCCTCGGACCCGCCGGGTCGAGAAGTCGGACAGGTGCGTTGGGTTCCATCGCTTCGCCGATGTATCTCAGCAGCCTGGGTGCCCAGCGGATGGCTGCAACGTTCAACACGTTGCGAGCGCGGCACTGAAGACACACAGGACTCACAGACCTGTTGAGGGAAACTCCTTGCGCCCGTGGGTGTTCCATGTTTCTGGATAAAAGGGGGGTACCCAGCTCTGTCACGAACACTGAAAGGAATGGATGTGAGCAGTTGGGGGCTCCAACATGTTCAGAACCACGTTGGATTATGGGGCAAGGCTCGACGACCTCACCACGTTGGATGTGAAGGTTGCTGCGTTGAGCAGCTAGCGACTTTTCCACCCGTGCGGATGTGCTGCTGTTCGACGTCAATGTCAACCAAGATGGTGGACGTGTATCCCAGTTTAGAGATCACCCTTGTGTAAATCAGAAAGACTTGGAAAGCAGAAAGCCAGAGGCTCTGGAGAGGGGTTGGGTCCCATGGGTTTTTTTCGCCGCTCGAGGTCCAGAGAAGATGGTGAAGGTGAAGTTAGATCCTTGGATGGTCGGCTCGGCGTGATGAAACAAGTGTCCAAAGGAAAAATCACTTGGGATACTGAAAGCTAGGTTGTAGAAAACCGTTTGCCAATCCGAAAGATACATGGGAGATAGGAAGGAAGAATTCAGGGCTCTTTTTTGCAGGAGTCGTAAACACTTTTTGGATTTGTTTGGTGGCCAGTTTGACGGGTACAAGTATGCACCAGAGAGCAAGCATGTGTGGAGACATCCTTGTTTAGGTTAATGCGGGACAGCCCAAGAACAGCTGTCATAGTGTAGTCAAACTCTTGAATAGTTCCAGTTCCACACTCGATCCACTTCAAGGTCGGTATACAACTCTTTGTGATCGCCAGGTGCAAGGGTGTGAGAGAATCAAAAGTGTCCAACGACAACTCCGGAAACTCATATATCCCTTCGACACCCGCCCACGTACATACAAAAGAGCCCAATGAAACACACTCCCCCAAACCAACGTTGCCTCCAAATCAAGTCAAAGACAACGGTCAATCTGTCAAAGTCTCCAAACTTTCGGTGAGCTGGACCAAGTGTTTGGGAGTGGGCGACTGAATGCAGCTGTTGAACGATCAATAGGCCAATGATATGATTTGATGGGATTTGATTGATTGATTGATTTGAATTGAATTGAACTGATTTGATTTGAACTGCTTGGTTGGTTAAGTGATTGATTGAGTATCTGCTTTGTTTGGTGATCGCTTTTGGGACCTGGCGTTTTGGCCCATCCAGCCCGCTCTGGTGACGCCCAAAAGGACTCGGCGCTCCTGGCGGAGCACACGACCGTGGGGCCTGCCACCCCGGTGCAGCTCCAGGAACCACCCCGGCGCAGCGTGGGGCGGGGCTCCGACCCTGGAGGGAGGTGAGAAGTTCTTGTGGATTGAACTATTGTGAACTATTGAAGTCCGAGATTTGGGATTCTGAGTGCAGAGTGCTTGGGACTTACATTGTTGATTGGAAAGGCTTGGATGTGTAAGGGGATGTGTAAGGAGGACCCCAGATCCAAGAAGGGACCCACCCGATTTGCATTTCGGGCTGAGAGGGATTGAAACACCTTTTGTGGGTGATGGATGGTTGGTGAGCTACTGAGCCTGAACCTCAGCTCCATGAGCGCCAGGAGCTGAAATACACCATGGAACAAATGCTGAATGCCCAACGCACTGCTGCCTTGGCCTTGGTCACGCCGAACCTGCGACGCTCGGATCACCTGTCGCGCTCGGGCGCGCCGCTCCGGAGACACGCTTCGGAAGACGGTGGGAGTGGCGGAGTTCGATCGGAAGTCCATCGGAAGTACCGGCATTTGCAGATCAGGCAAAGCCAGGTTTGGTTGGGGGGGCATTCGTATTTAACTGTCAGAGGTGAAATTATTGGATTTGCTAAAGACGGGGGTTTAGTGAAGCCAGGTTGGATGGCCCGAGTTACCACTAGATCAAGAGCTGTGGATCTACCCCGAGAAGCACCGCACATATCTTCCGGACAGTCGTTGCACAAGAGAAACCCGTGTTTGTGATGGTTCAAGCAGCCAAAGGTTGTTCTTGATGATTTGTTTGTGTCAAGTCATGCTTGTTCTCATTTATTCCTGTTGTGAAATTTCATCCTTTGCTTGAGCACATGGCTGTCTTGTCAGGTCCGTTCGGCACGTTCCGCAGTTCGAACTCGAGCTAGTCCCCTTTTGCTGAAAAGGCCGCTTCCTTTTCATGCCTGACACCTGGTTCATTTCGCACGTACCATGGTGAGTTGGCCGCGGAGCCACTTTTGGCCAGCGTCGCAGTTCGACGATCGCGATTCGC
>CAXAMN010020001.1:2565350-2587414 GCA_963970005.1 Durusdinium trenchii
GCGGAGCCACTTTTGGCCAGCGTCGCAGTTCGACGATCGCGATTCGCTGGAGCTGGGTGATGTTGAGCGGTTGTATTCCCATGTGTTTGAGGATGATGACAATACAGATGTTCCAGTGCGGTTTACCTCTCCTCCACCTGCTGTTCCGGCACCCGTCGAACACGCTGCTGAAGTTGAGTCCCAGGGAAAGCCATGTTGGACCTGTTTACGTTGCTCCTCCACTCACTCGACGTGGTCCGTTGTGCATGGGCGGTGGTCATGTTTGGATTGTGGGTCTTCGGAGTTTTATGATGCTGCGGAGGCCTTTCAACAGTCTACAGAGCATGGTCTTTGGGTTTACATGCCCCATGGTGGTCCACCAGCCCCACACGTTGAGCCCCGAGTTCCTGTTCGCCCTGCCGGTCGACGAGCACCAGTGAGAACCCATGTTGGATATGACCCTCATGAGGTCCCTGTTGAAGCTTCAGAGCAACCGGAAAGTGAGGCACCCACCAATGACCCTTCGGTGGATCCTGACACCTTACAGGTTTTGCCTAGAAGGCGACGACGCCGTCGTCGAGGAGCATCAGTTGAGCAAGCCGCCAACGCTGAGGATGGAGTTGCAGCTTCGCCCACTGGCAGGCGACCTCCGACAGTTCCTTCGATGGCACAGCATGAGCCCAATCCAGTTGAGCCTAGGAACGAGATTCTTGAGGCCCTTCGACAGCTGTTGGATGAACGCAAGCAGAAACGTTCACCTGGCAGTGACACCGCTTCTTGGAACAGCCGTCAAGGCCCAGAGAAGCATGTGAAGTGGCGTGGCGGCGCTGCACCAGTTCCGCCACAGTGGAAGCCCCAGCAGAACGATCTTCGTGCATTCGCTCGTTGGGAACGCCGCATCGAGATTTGGCGTTTGCAGGTCTGTGCATACATGCCACCACAGGATGCTGCATTGATGTTGTTGACATCCCTCACGGGGGAAGCAGAGTTGGAGGTCGAACACCTCGACCTGAAGCGTGTTCATGATCGCAATGGTGTGCAGTACATTTTGGACACCCTCCGGGAGCCGTTGCAACAAAAGCAGTTGTTTCAGAAACGTACATTGTTGGATTCATTTGAGAAGCTGTCCAGGTTTCCCAATGAGAGCCTCCGGCAGTACATCAACAGGTATCGCCGAGTGGAGAAAGACCTTGAGGCGATCGGCATCTCGAGCTCCAACATGTACGACAGCGAAAGCAAGGGCAACAGGCTCTTAGAGCGTGCCCGATTGGCGCCAGAGCTCCAACGGTTGGTCATGATTGCAGCTGGCAATAGCCTGGAGTACGAGCGGATTCAAGAGGCACTCGCCCTACAGTTTCCGGACTTCAAACCGCCACCAGCTGTTTTCCAAAAGGAGCGTGATCATGTGACACGAACACCGTCGCATGGCAAAGGTTCGTACAGTTCGAATGCTTCGACATCCGCCTCTTCATCATGGTCCTCATCCAGTTCAAGGCCTTCATCCAAAGGTTTTGGCAAGTCGCAATATCCCAAACGGGCATTTGTTGCAGAACAGGTTGACGACCTTGGTGACATTCCGGAACAACCGGAAGATGAGCAGCTGGACATTGAAGCAGATGATAATGGTTTTTATGAAGTTGAAGAAGAGTTCACAGAGGCTGTCGATAACGACATTGCAGAGGAAGCACCGGAATCCGAGATACAGGATACAGTTGCACAGCTGGCAGATGTTCTGACGGTGACCTCGAAGAAGTTGCAGAGCACCGTTTTGGGCAGAAAGTTCACTGGCCGACCTCGAACAATCGAAGAGAGAAAACGAACTTCGACATGCAGTGCTTGTGGCAAGTTAGGCCACTGGCGTGGAGACCCTAGCTGCCCGCAGAGCGGATCGGCTTCACAAGGCCATGACTCCAAAGGCCGTGGAAAGCACTCGGCTGATGGCAAAGGAAAAGGTCAGCGCAGCAATTCCAATAGCAGTACACAGTATGCAAAGCAGGCATTTATGGTGCGTTTCCCGGACATCGATGACCAAGAGAAGACCTCTGAGAACACCTCCTTCTTTAGCTATACCACCTTCCTTTTGGACGACCACGTATGTTCTACCTACATGACTGAGCTGATCGATTTTTCGGGGACAATGATTTTGGACACAGCCTGCCAGAGAGCCTGTTGTGGACGTGTTTGGTTGGACCTCCACACCAAGATCCTCGATACCCATCGACTATCGGTCAAGCACATTGAAACTGCCGACATGTTCCAGTTCGGCTCAGGTGGACCAAAGCGCAGCACACAGAGGACCTACTTCCCGGCATCCCTTGCAGGCCAGGAAGCTCAGGGACTTTTGTTGGGAGTGAACGTGTTGGATGCAGATGTCCCTTTCCTTGCAAGCAACACCATGCTTCAGAAGTTGGGTTGCATCATTGACACGTCACAGAGTTTAGTTTCATTTGCTGTGCTTGGTGTGACTTTGCCGCTTGAGTTTAAACATGGGCATTGGGCAGTGAACATTTGTTGTTTTCCACCTCGTGTTCATCAGCATGCATGTTGGAAAGAGTTGAGCAAGGATTCATTTTGGCTTGCACCGGATCCGGAAGTCATTTTGTCGGAAGCCTTTTTGGAGCGAGATCGGACTCGCGCTCAATTCGATCCTCCTGTCGTGCCGTTGACACCTCATGCTCACCACCGGCCTTCCACCGGAATGGCTTCAGAAGTGGAGAACCATCATCTTGAAGGTGATGATGATCGAGTTCAGAGCCTTGGCAGCGATGTCCCGGCTTGTGAGGTTTGGTTTGAGACCACGCCAATGGATGACGGCGTGGGAACTGGAAGAGACCAAGAAGGATCAGTTGAAGGACGTGGCACAGTCCTCGAAGACGACTCCAGCACATCCCATGTCGACTTGCACACACCCGGAGTTCAGAAGGTATGGCAATCGGAGCGGAAGCTACGCTCAGTGCAAGCGATGCCTGGCAAAGTTCCAATGGAACCCAGACGATCAAGGATGGCTTCAGCTGGGTGGTCAGTCCTCTTCGCGATCTACACCCTTGCCGCTTCCTTCTTCGGACAACATTCTCTGTCCGGTGACCGGCTTGGACGCGATTCAGTACAAGCAGACAGCTTTGGCGAAAGCTGGACCCAAGCCCAAGGCCAAGAGATCTCCGACCTCATCGAGCACCTCACGACCGACCAAGGGCCATGGCAAGAGCAAGGGCAAAGTGCCCATCATCCACCTTCCAGAGCAGGACGACCAATCGGCATGGACTCCCGAGGAGTGGGAGACCCATTGGGAAGAGATTCGAACAACCTACCAGCCGCACGACATCATGATGCCAGATTCGGACCATCCGGATCAGTTCCCAGACGACCTCGAAGAGTGGACTCCGAGGTATGCTCCTCACCTTTTCAACTGAGTGGAGACCATTGGGAGGTCAAGCAGGGCATGTGCATCCGGCACCACTTGGTTCCAAGATGCAGCTACTTCGACCTACAACACTGCGAATGCCCTGTACCCCTTCGTCGGTTGAACCCACAATGCACGGCAGAGATGGAGTTTCTAGACGGCTCCTATGGCACCTTCACCTATGAATGGCAGTGCTCGCAAGCTCCTGTGCGATCTCAGTGGACAGGTCGCACCATTTTCTTTATCCACAACCAGTTCAACCAAGACAAGAACAGCCTGGCACCTTTGAAGAGCAGGCGCAAGCTTCTTGATGGAGTCCGCAGAGCACTGCGAGTCTATGAGATTGAGTACACCGCCATGAATGAGTTGGCAGAGAAGCGGCCCGTGTCTCAGGTTGACATCTTCGAAATCCTGAACACCAACTATGAACTGCTCGAGACCTTCGCAGGGCAGGCAAACATCACACGCAGGGCCAAGAGCTTTGGTTTGAAAGCCATTGAGCCGGTGGATTACAACACTGGCTTTGATTTGAGTCAGGTCACTGACCAAGAGCGTGTGAGTTCCATGATCGACCGCTTCAAGCCCCTCATCCTCATTCAAGGGGTGGACTGTAGAGATTGGACCCTCCTCCAGGACAATGTGAACTACCTACATCGACAAATTCAATTGCAGAGACGGCGAAGAAAGGCCAGGAAGATCCTCAGGCAAGTTGCTGATTGGTGCATTCAGCAATCCAAGCACGGCCGTTACTGGCTCATTGAGAATCCATTGACCAGCCGTCTGTGGCAAGAACCTTCTGTACAACAACTTCGTGACCTACCTGGCACCGAAGAGGCAATCTGCCATGCAGGCGCTTATGGCGCCACCAACTCCAGAGGAGAACCGATTCGCAAAGCACACCGCTTCCTTGGAAACTGCCCACCAGTTCTTCGTCGACTTCAACGACGGTTGACCGCTGAGGAGCAGAAACAATGTGTTCCCCTGGAAGGTCGTGATACGACCCTGAGTGCAGTGTATCCTCCTGATATGGTCAAGGCCATACTGCTTGGAGTCCGTGAGTTGGCCCAACAAGATTGGCCCAACAAGATGATCGGCATCGTTTCCAGCAACTTGGCCATAGACAGGTTCCTTTTCAAGTCAGAGTGGTCCACTTCACGAATGCAGTTGCGAGTTGGCTGCCAGCTTTCGAGATGGCTGACGACACCTTCCACAAGGTCAGCAACCGGAACTTCCTGGTTCCTCACTCACATCCACTTTGGAACAAAGTGAGCGAGTTGGTCGGTTGGCCACGAATGGAACGCATTCAGCTGACGGTGCAACCTGTCATCCATCGACTACCAGTCCATGTGCCGCACACTCATCGCGGCTGGGCATTGCGATTTTCAGATGGCACCTATGACATCAGCTATGAAGACTTGAGTGATGTCCACCATCCTCGTGGCCGCTTTCCAAAGCCAGTCCAAGTGGGAATCTTTTTCTATGGATATGGTGATCCTGAAGAAGACGACATCGAAGCACCAGCATCCATGGGTGATGCTGAACCAGCACCGCCTGACCAGCGACCTCATGAAGTCCAACCGCAACCTTATGAAGTACAACCGTTGACAGAAGATGACCCAAGAAGACAAATCCAGCTATCACCACCGCACGGCATACACTTCAAGCCCGGCACCAAGATCTCACAAGAGATGAAGCACATGCTTTCAAGAGTGCACCGCAACATGGGACACCCCAGTGCCGGCGAGTTGAAGAACATGCTGTCTATGTCGGGCGCTCGTGACCCGGCTTTGTTTGCCGCCATCGATGGCGTGACCTGCGACACTTGCGAGAGGACTCGCATGCCACCTCGACCTCCTCTAGCACATCCACCTCGCGATGGCTTTCAGCAGTTTGGAGATTCATTGCAGATCGACATTGTCTACTGTCGTGACACCGGCGGAGCAAACTACCCCATCCTTGGGGTGATCTGTGAAACCACACACCTTCACACTGCCACAGTCTTGGAGAGCCGAGCACCAGAAGAGACCTTCCGCAAGTTCATGCTTTGTTGGGGCAGACCTTATGGACTACCTCTCACAATCCGCACCGACCCAGATGGGGCCTTCAGAGGCCGAGACACAGGACAGTTCGAGGCAGAGCTCTCAGCCTTGGGCGTCTACATCGACTATTGTCCACCAGAGGCTCATCACCGCCTCGGACTCATCGAACGACACAACAGCACCATGCGCTACATCATGGAGAAGTTGGTGAACCAGAACGGAGTCACTGGCCCTGATGGCATGGAGAGAACTTGCGGTGCCGCAACCTATGCCAAGAACTCTTGCACTTGGAGTTCAGGACGGCCGCCTTTCGTTGCCGCCCTTGGGCGCATGCCCAGAGTTGGACTGGACTTGCTGTCCAACCCCCGTGGTTTGATCATGGGCAGCACTCAATCAGAAGTCCAACGACACTCGGACTATCTCCGCATTGAAGCACAACAACACCTTGCTGCCATGACAGTTGATGCTTCTTTGAGACGAGCTCTTCTGAGGAGAACACCACCTCAGGCAGAGTTGGAAGCACCGGTTGGCTCCATTGTGGCATACTGGCGATGGATCGCTCGTTCTGGGCGGAAGCGTGGCGGGTACAGACTCGCTCGACTTTTGGGACGAGATCCCGACCAGAAGTCCTTCTGGATCCAATCCGGAACAAACACCATCAAGGTGGCTCAACACCAGATCCGAGCAGCTCATGGCTATGAGCAGTGGATCCCAGATGCCGCCGACATACAAGCACTTCGACAAGCATCAGCAAACCTTCAGCAAGGCATCCTACAGGATGAAGAGATTGCACAAGCACCACCAGATACCGAACAGCAGATCACGGAAGATCCCTACATGAACATCGAAGCCGAGCCAGACACACCAATGCTCCTGCCCACGCTTACACAGCAGCATCCGGCAGCAGCAGACACAGAAGCACGACGACATGAGCAGGTTCAGACCGAACCTCAGGCATTACACATACCAGTACAAGAACCGGCAGTGGAGCAACACCTCCACATGAACATCAGCTCACCGAGCTACAAGCAGACGAACATATACCAACAGCAGACCTTTGGCTTTGGACCAGAAGAGGCATCCAGAGCACCAGTGCGCACACCCGTGCGACAACCGTACAGAGCACGTTCCAAGACACCAGTTCGGCGACTTGGAGGCACAACGAGTCCGCAGCAGCAGTTGGAAGCGCCTGCAGAAGCACAAGCACCAGCAGCCGCAGCAGGACATGGCACTTCACCAACAGGTGACACTTCACAAGTCATCGACCTGACACCCGATGACGAAACAGCAGAGGCAAAAGCACTTGCACGGATGATTCCCAGAACACCTGAGGAGTTGTCTGGACAAACGACACCGACACTTGCGGAACTTGAGCATCGGCACACACCGGCAAAGCGAAGCATAGCAGAAACATCACCAGAGGCACTCTTGGAGAGCAGCTCCAAGGGACAAGCAACAGGCAGTGCACCACACACAGTGGCATTGACACACAACCACCTGATTTACAACACAGCAGATGGCATCCACACGCAAGAGGATGGCTTCGACGGCACGGAGACCATCAAGATGCCACACAATGCACACACCTGCCTGAATGCTTACCGGCGCTCACCTGACTACGCCGGCAACGGCGACAGTGAAGAGTCAGAAGACGGTGGTCCTGACCTTCGTGGCCTCAAGCCATCCGGCAGCCCACCGCTGTCAAGGATTGAGCAGAAAGCCCTGGACAAGGAACTTCCTTGGCAATTCATCATGCAGCAATCCGAAGAGTACATCCAGGCCTTCGTGAAGTCAGCTCAAGATGAAGAAGCTTCCTGGAACCAGTGGGAAAGCGTGAGGCCATTGTCAGAGAAGGAGGCTGAGCATGTGTACTCCACGCCACACCTTCGAAAAAGGATTCTCAAAAGCCGCTCAGCTTTTCGAGACAAGAACAAGCACATACCGCCCTTGAAGGCGAAGACTCGTGTCGTGGCCATCGGATGCCTCGACCCGGACATCTTCAGTTTGAATCGTGAATGTGCTACCCCCACTCGTCAAGCCGAGTTTGTTTTGCTGGCCTTTTTCATTTGTGGCAAGAACAAGATGCTCTTGACACAAGAGAGCACGTGGACGTTGTGGAGTGGTGATGTGAAGACGGCATTTCTCCAGGGACAACAAGAAGGCCGTGCAGCGCCGCTGTACCTGGCACCTCCTCGTGATCCAATCACGGTTCGAGCGCGAACATTTGCTGCCCCTTTGTATGAAGTCCGTGGCAACATCTACGGATTGGCAAATGCTCCAAGGGTTTGGTCATTGGAAGTCACCAAGCGACTTTTGAAGGCTGGATACGTACGCCACACACTGGACCATCAGCTCTTTTACTACTTCCAGAAGCCTCCAGGTGGTTCAGAGGAAGTGTTGATGAGCGTCCTTATGGTGTACGTGGACGACTTCCTCCTCGCCCATGATGACAGGTATGACCGTGAGCATGTTTTGAGTCTTTTTACCTGGGGCTCCAAGACTGAGCTCACAACAGAAGAGAGCATTTGTTTCAAGGGCAAGCAAATTCACTTGAAGTTCGATCGCCAGAAGAATGTGTACTTTTTGAGTCTGGTGCAGACAGCTTTCATCGAGAGCATGCGTGGCCCTCAGACGAAGATCCCGAAGAGCAAGTTCGACCAGGAACTGGCCACTGAGGACCTCTCTGAGATGCGCTCAGTCGCTGGAAGTTTGCAGTGGGTCTCAGGCCAAACAAGGCCGGACGTTGCCGCCACTGTTTCTTTGAGCTCCCGTGGTCAGAAGACCAAGTACAGTGACTTGGCGGCCATGTTTGAAGCTGTCGCTCACCTCCAGAGTACAAAGCATTTAGGCTTGAACTTGTTCCCAGTGGTTTTGAATGAGACCACCCACTTGCTGACCCTTTCGGATTCGAGCTGGGCAAACGCCGAATCCTTTGCTTCGCAGCACGGCTGCCTGACTTTGTTGGCAGAGCCATCGATCGTCGAGAGAACCGGGACTGCACTCCTCCTCGACTTTAAGTCGTCCCGGAGTCCTCGCATCTGCCGTAGCACTTTGGCAGCCGAGGCATCGGCAGCTGACATGTCTGTTGATAGGACCTCATTTTTGAACCACATGATTTGCGAGATGTTTCAACGGACGCCTTCGTATAGACTCTCCCACCTGCTTCGAAGCTTGCACATCACGGATTGTCGTTCCCTTTACGACTGCATTTGCTCAGAGAACCCGAACACTGAAGAAAAGAGAACGATAATCTCGATCCGCAGCACTCAGCAGGAGGTGACCCGAGAAGGTTGTCACTGGGTTCCGACCCAATTGATGTTCGCCGATGGACTCACGAAGATTTCAAAGCAGCTCATGGAATCCCTGATCAATTGGCTCCAGATGCCATGGATTCAGCTGCGTGAGTCGAAGACAAGCCAGCCAATAGAGAAACACGAGTGTGAAATTTCATCCTTTGCTTGAGCACATGGCTGTCTTGTCAGGTCCGTTCGGCACGTTCCGCAGTTCGAACTCGAGCTAGTCCCCTTTTGCTGAAAAGGCCGCTTCCTTTTCATGCCTGACACCTGGTTCATTTCGCACGTACCATGGTGAGACCTGTGTCATTTGTTTGTGGCTGATGGTCGGGCTTCGATCACTTCGCCAAATCACACCGCAGCCAAGGACTGACTTCGCCAGAGGCCACCGAATGGACCAGGCGGATGATTCACTAGAGATGTCTTGGCTGTTTGTGTAGATGGATTTTCTTGGGATGTGATGGCCCATCGAAAATAATGCTGCACCAAGGGTCACCTGACTAACCGACCATCTTTGTGAGGTCGAAAGGCTCAAGGCTGCAGTTCGTGATGGGTCCCTTTAAAATCCTCAAATCAATCCAAAGTGCAGTACCTTAATAAGTGACCCCAGAACGCTCCGCGAATGCGTTACTCCCCGCATTGCTGGCTGCCAGGCAGCTCCAGAAGATCGTCGAAACCCAGACACTTGGAGAAGAATGTGTCAAAGCAGACCATGGGGGCGGATCTGGGCCTCCCCTCAATGGCCCGAGCCAGTGAGAGACAAGCTAAGCAGAAGAGATCCCTGATAGGTCATCGAAGGTTCTCAGAAGCTTAACAGGTTTGGCACAAACATGTGGAGGTCGTGAGCAGGGACAAGCATGGAGAACTCTCGTCCAGCGAGGGTGACCAGCACTTCTTGTTGACAAGGCCAGCGAGGGTTCCAGCGGTACGACGTTTTTGGATGACTTGGCCTTGTCATTGTGACCAGGCCTTGTCACCCTCCTGGATTAACAGGGTTTGTGTTTGTCGCCCATCCCCCACAAAATTGGAGTTTCTAAACCAAAATTTGAAGTGGCTGAAGCTGTCTTGCAGATTGAGACTAACCGGAGTTTGTTCAGTAAACGAACTCATTGAGGGTTTTGAAGCAAAAGGCTGACTCAAAAAATGACAGAACACTAAGTTGTGGTGTGGGTCGACATTGAAGGTCTTGATTTGTGTCGATTGACAGTCCTTCGACTCATCAGGGATGTCGTCGAACATTGAATCCGTGCGAGCCAGGGTTGCATACCTCTGGACCAGTGGTACTTGTACAAGTGCTCCAACCCAGCCAACCTCGTTTTGCTCCGATGGGTTGGTCATTGCCCACGAAACCCGTCCACCCAGCCCAGCGAGGAACGCCAAGATCGACCCACCCATCCATGTCTACATGGTCTCCCAGAACCTGCAGATGCTGGATGTGGAAGAAGGCCGCCGCTGGGGCCTGGCGGGGCCTGGCTGGACCTGGTAGGTGAGAAATATGCAGCGCGTGGTCTATAGTTCTAAGTGATTGTCCGTCGCTATAAAGATGTCCTAAAGGCCAGGCCGGTCTGCTTTTTGTTTTGAATGTATTTGATTTGACTCATCTGGGTGGCGTGTTTGTCTATGTGTTCTGTCCTCCCACCGGGCCATATAACGCCCCAGATGGGTGGTGAGGTGTCTTGAGCTCGGTGCCGAACTTGATCCTCTTCAGCTTGGTGGGCTGCCTGGTGATGATCGGCCTGATCTTCCGATCTGCTCCTCGACAGACATGTTGCAGAAGAGAGGGGGGTGTTTGTCTAGGGCGGAGTGGGTGGCCTTGGTTGGGTTGGTGATAGTGGCAGGTCTGGAGGGCTATATAGAGCAAAGATCACCAAGTTGAGCGAGAACAAGCACATGATCCACCTGCGCACATGTGCCTCGCCAGGTTGTAGAGCTCTACTGGCAAATGACTTCTCTACGTGAAAAATGTGTGAACGCTGTGAGCACCATGTATGAGATATCATCACCTTGGACAAGTGTCCACAGTTTTTTGAATAACCTTCTCCTTCCAGCTCAGTTGGATTGGTTGGATCCTCAGCATGACACAAGGTTGAACGGAAGGTTCAGCTTTGGTCCGTGACCACTTGTACAACCGCTTTTGGGGAGAAGCTTTGGGAGTTACCTCTGTCACCTCCCTTCCAATTATGTCCCTGATCACAAAACTTGGTGGGCGATGCCTGAGCCCTCCTAGGTGATGATTGCAGTGAGAGGTTTGGTCACTGAGCTGCAACGGCAGAAGCTTGCTTTTGGGGCGCTGTTGCCCAAAAAATGACCGAGAAACTGGCAGAGGTGGGACGGTCGGAGTCCGGACGGTGTGAGAGGTTTTTCGAGGTGAGTGAACAGAGCCCCGGCCCAGTCGCTTGGTTCGAACATGTTGAAACTGGAGAATGATCCCGCATACAGGTGACCAGGTGTCGGTGTGGAATTGTTCGAGGGCTTCCCCGGCCTCCCAAGGCTTTCGAGGCTGCATTGATGCAACCAGAAAATGCAAAAAGGAAAAGAGGCATTGGAAGGAATCACCTCACAAAACACCATTCTAGCTGGAGGTGGGGCAGGTGTATTGACAGAGCTTTTTTAGGTTCACGCTTCAGTTGCTTCAGGCAAACCTATCCAATGTGGGTGCCACAAGGATTCTCGTCAAAGTGTTTGCCTCACCCCGCCTACCTGCACCGATGGGACCATGTCTTGGGTTGGCACCTGGGCTGAGGTGACCATCGTCTTCACCCTTGCAACTTGGCCGAGGTGAAGCACTCCACGTGCTCTCACGCAGGTGAAGCATTAGCGGGTTGCTGGCTAGACCTTTAAAAAGAATGAAGCATTTGGGTTTGCCGCTTGAATCTGAAACATGGCAGGGGGAGAGCGTATGAATAGCCGCACTGAGCAGCACCCCCCTCAGCCACTGTGTCCTGAGGCCGTGGTCTACATGGCCGGGAGGCTTAGGAATGGAAGCTGAAACATGTTGAAGAGTTCGTCCAACCGTGCACCACCGTTGATGGAAAAGATCCAACACCAAGAAATCATTTGTCCAGCAGGCCCAACATATTGCATCATATTGCCAAGACCCCCTCAGACACCGCACCTTGATTCCAACGAGCTGCGCCTTGTTGGCCACGGCCAACCTGCCAAATCCATCCAAATCCTGCCAACCAGTTCAGTCATCCGGACCGACCCGTTGGACCGGACCCTTCAAGGCGGCGCATGGGGTCTTTCAGCTGGGCTGGTTGCGGACCTTGGGTCTTCCCCTCGGCGGCACCGAAGGCGCGCTGGGTGGAGAGGTGGAGAGGTGTGAAGTGATGCGAAGTGGAACGGTGGACAAGGTGGGAGGGACCAATGGAAAGCAGCAGCTGAAGTATTCAAATTGGAAAGGAGGTGCAAGCACAAGATGGAGTTTGCACAGGAACTTCCTTCAGGTTGTTGTTGGGAGGTGCCTTGTTTTACAAAAGTCGTGCCCTGCTTTGGAGATTGAGGTGATTCGCACCTTTTGGGTGGCTCTCCTTTCAGTTTTGATCCTTTTTTGAGAATATCTGAAAGGCCTCCCGTCCTCATGAGTCCTCATGGCAACGGACATAATATGAAATAATTGTGGTGTCCTGGCTGTCCCGGCCAGGCCTCTTCTTTATGGCCAGGCACTCAGGTTTTGAGAGGAGGAAGGTTTCAAGGGAGATGTGCTCCCGGTGGAAAAGAGGAGATGGTCGATTCCTAAGTTCGGGGGTCAACCAATGACTTGGGGGGCCACTGTTGGGGTAGCCTGGCTGCTAGGGGGCCTTCACAAAACCACAGTGTTTTTTTGTTTTGACCTTGTCGAATCTATCCAAACCACTGGACTTGTGCAACATGGTCGCCGTAGTAGAATCAACTGTAGCCTTAGGCTCCCTGTTCCAACCATCTCCGACCAAGAAGCTGGGGTGGTTGCAAATGCAGACTATCTAGAAGGTTGAAATGGATAAGGCCAGTGCTGTCTTGCTCACCCTACCGGATGCAAAGCGCACTGAAGTATTCTGTTTTTGTTGCAGGGATCAGTTCTGAGGGGAGTCCATCATTGCAAATCCCGACTGAAAAGTCTGGGGAGCTACTGCTGTTCATCTCGGCCCTGTGACTCGTCTTTTGTATAACCGAATCAACATTGGTTTTCCATCTCAGCCCATGTCGGCCGTCGGCCCTTTCTTCCTTGCAGCAAACATGTCCGTTTAGTGTTGAGGCTCCTGTGACTGCATTCACTATTGCGCCTTGACCGACGGGGGGTCAGAGAGGTTGGATGGTGGCTCGTGGTCTCTACTGGTCGCCACTGGAGGCAGCCGGGCCTTGGAACATGTTACGACTTGGTGAAGGATGTGGCCATGCTCCAACCTCATGCTGAGGCATGTGTTCGCATGTGTTCAACAATGGTCAAGTTGTTCGGTACTGTATACTATTGCCTGAACCTGCACTTTGGATGCCCTGGATTTGCATTGACCAAACTTTTATGGAAAGGGAAGCCTGCCAAAAACAGAAATCTTGTACTGTTCGTAGATCCAACCCTTAACGGTGCAACCCTGGACTCCTAATGTAATTCCAAATATGCCTTTGTTTGTGAAAGGAAGGGGTTGGGACTGAGTCATAGGTAGATAATTATGTATTGAATCATTTTGATACATGTTATGTTGTTCTTGCCAAGTTTGTCATCACCGTGATTCTTGAAGCGATATGCCCCTGTGAGTGTGCTTGTGTTCAGCTGAGAAAGGCTGACTTGCCAGCAGCCGAAGGGAGACTCAGACTGAGGTCCTGGGTCTCGCACTGGACTATGACATTTTCCTGCTGGGGAGTCCCTTAACTCAGAGTGTGGGATGTTTCCGGTGGAAGGCCACAAAAGTGCTGGAGATTGTGAAGTTTTCTGATGGAATCCATTTATATACGATGTGGGAGTTGTAGGATCAAGCAGATCGTCATTGCCTGCAAACGGCATCACTTCTTCATCATTCAAGGTGAGGCATTAGTGTGAGCACTGTCAAAGGGTTACACACCCAGACACCAAGAGACGGACAAGGGCAAGGGCAACGTCGTTCGGTGGTGATGTGGTTGTGGTTGGCCATTGGCAAGTGCCATGGGGTGCGCATTGGCAAGTGCCATGCGTGGAGGTCCCCCTGGCAGATCATGTTTGAACAGTCTTTGGCCATTCTAACCGAGCTCGTGTTGCTATGCTATGAATGGGCAGCCAAGCTCCGAACGGAAAGGTGACACGCGAGCTTTTACAAAGTGATGGAACATGGGGGGCCACATTGTTGGGCATGCCATCCGCTATGCAGTCCCATTGACTGTCTGGAGGTTTGGTGATCCAGGAGTGCTTAGGAAAATTTAAACACATGGTTGAACTCCAGTGGCAGACTGCCCAGGTTTTTAGTGCAACCTGATTGTCGCCTCCATGTCGCCATTTTCCAAAACCCTCCTTTCTCTCTCCGGCGCTTGTTTGGTCGACCTGCCCAAGGAATGTCCGAGCTCCGAGATCGTGGGCTTCCCACCATGGAAGCGGCCGCGGGGCCCGAACCGCTGAGCCGTTCGCCAGCTTGCAGCTGTGTGACGGAGGGTAAATCAGGATGTTCAGCCAATGCGATTTCCACACATGTCTGGGTTCCACACATGTCTGGACCGCGATGGACCCCGTCTTCATTGTTCTCCTTTCAGGGTCCCTTGGCGTTCCCTCGCTCGCGCTTTTTCGCGCTTCCCTTCCCTCCCACCGCTCGGCAGACGCAGCGGAGTTGTCGGGGGGCTGAAGGCTTTTTGGGTTTTGCCACTGCTCAAGCTGAGCGGTTTGGGCAGTGTTTTTGCAGCTGTTTTTGCAGCGGCTTGTCCGTTTTGGTTTTCCTGGGGGGCCTCCTCTGAGCACCCGCTTTGCCGCCTGTTTCACCACCGTACAGGAAGTTCATCTTTTGTACAGTCCTAATCCTTTCAACGGGGCATGATATATATATATATAATTATATATATACATATTTATATCTCAATTGTTCCAGGTTCTTCGCTTGCCAACGGTCAAGACGAGGTAGATCGAGGTAGAGGCCAGCACCGCAGCGGCATGTTGGAAATCCCCAGCCACTTAAAATAACCAGTCTAAAAAATCAAACGCAGCAACCACTGAGGTGCTAGACACTACTGAGGTGATGCATCCGCAGTTAGAGATCCAATTACCTCAATGTTTGGACACCACTGAGGTGGCCGATGGCGTCGCACAGACGGGCCACGTGATCACCTGTGCAGGCCGTTGTGAGTGTGGGTACTGACGTCGTTTCCCTTATTTCTTTCGGCTCACCCAGCTGGTGTTGAAGTGTCATGCGGTCTCTTTTTGTTGAACCAGTTCTTGTGGCAAATTGAAAGTGGTGTCAAAGTCAAAGGCTCTCCAGATCGTCATCCAAAGCATTTCGAAATCCAATCCCCACGACCAAGTTGCAAAATCACCTACCACCTGTGAACCAGGGACCGACCGTGGTGCCGCACCGACCGGGCCTGGCCGGTTCGGACCAGGGCTCATGATGGCCATTGCCTTTGGAGGGATGCTGCTCTCCGATGTGCGCCGTTTCACCCGACCCGACCTGTTCGGTGCCGATGCTGTTTCGTGTGATTAAGCCTGGCGAGTTTCACATCTCACGTTCCAGCCAACTACCCTCTCTCAAAGACTTGTTGGCGGAGCAGAAGCACTTTGGTTGAGGAGAATTGCTTTTCAACCTGTTGCCTGCTGCCAAGAAAAGGCACATATGGAGACTGTTTTCAAAAGAGTACCATGGCTCGCCGTTTGTCGGGGTGATTTCTAACTGTTGTCAAGTACGACCGGCTGAACAGGACTGCCAACGAAGAGAGCCCAGAGTGTAGTGCCCCAGTGCCCGTGGGATGCCATGAGGTACCTGGGATGAGGCAGCTCTCCTTCTTCTTCACCTTGGGTGCCTTCGAACGAAGCAAAGTAAAGCAACAGGCAATACAGGGCCTTTGGCCCGGCCAGGAATTGTTAAAGCAGTGGGACTATAGTTGGGAACAGTAGGACGGGAGTGAGGTGCCTTTCTGAGGCTCAGCTGAATGCATCCAGTGAACCTTCAGGAAGTTTGGCTAAACCCCCACACTAGTCCCCACACCATATTGCAACCCATAGTCAAGAATTTGTTCTTCACCCGTTTCAGCAAGTCGCCAGCTGCCCAACCATTGAAGGCTCCCCACCAGCATTTGGATCCGGTTGTTATTTGTGTTTATGAGTTGCATAAGTCAGTTATGCTTTTTCAAATGCCTCCAAGGTGTGCTTTTGGACCCTTGGCTGCACCTACAAGGAGCCCAGAAAACATGACCCTGAATTCGTACCTCCTGGTATCTCTCGCGTCGCTGCCGGTGAGGATGGGGTTCCAAAGTGAATCTGACACAGGCGTGAAGGTAGGAGGGTCCCAGACCATGCACTGGGGGAGCGACTTCAATGAGCCGTGCGTTCCGAACCAAACACATTTTTCCGAACAATCTATATATGGAGATGTCAGTTCGGTGTGGAAGCAATTAAAGCCCCAGTGTCAGGAAGTTCTTACGCTAGTAGTAACAAGTGCATCGCTACTAGTAACAAGTGCCTTACTAGTAGATGTATATACTGTAAGGTCTTCTTTGGAGCTTACTTGCTGTCATTCAGGCCTTAACATGTGAATCAAAGTGACATGTAATTTTGTATTTGTTTGCAACGGCTTTTGTCGGGTTCTATATAGTCACTAGTCAGGCTTTTAAAGACCGTGACAGCACCGTTACTTTTCATGGGCCAGGTGAGAGGTAACGAAACAAGAGACGGAGACAGGATTGATATGGATTGATAGAAGTTGGCACAGATTTCTTGAGTACATGATGCCAGAGTGGCTTGAGGTGCTCTGGAATTTTGAGTGTGTGTTCTTACGCAATTCCAGCACCACAGACCCTTCAGTTGATCCAACTGAGAACCTTTCTCAGCTTGGCTGCTTAGGCCCAAGTCGAAGCTCAATTAACGACCCCAAATCTTGATAGTTTGGGTGGCTCACGTGAATATGATGGAATGCTTCTTATTCGCTCTGAGTCAGCAAGAAGGAGCAAGGAAGCTACATGCAGAAGAATAATTGGTAAAGAAGCAAGTCAAGTAATTACAGAAATGTCAAAGGAAAACAGAAAATAAAACAAGGACGGAGGACGGGATCGCCCAAGCACCCTCTACGACCCCACCGAAGAAACGCCGCGGATGCAAAGCGTCCTGTTTTTGGACACCTCGCCGCTGAGGACACCTTCGTGGTGCGGACCATTGTGACGCCGGCACTGACCGCGGCACTGGGCGAGGCCAATTGGTGGCCCAGGGAGTGGAAGAACTACGACTGAGCCTTGTTGCTGCGTGGCAGCTCACAGTGCTGAGGGAGTTTGACTCAGCTCGCTGGCATGGGAAGGGTGGATGATGGGTGGTCGATCCCCTTGACTGACCGGATTTGACCGGAGGAGCAACTTCGCAGTGAATAGCGACGAGTTGCCAAATACAACTGGTGGGAGTTCAATCAGGAGTGCCAAACACTGTGCCTACCACATGTTTAGATTCCTCAGATTGCCTCAGCGAGCTGGAAAAGGGACGCCACCCAGAGTGGTCGGGGTAATTTAAGCAAGTAGAGGTTTAGATATGGGGTTGACTTGCATAAAACAGGAGTGGGCCATGTGGGAACCCTCTTGGTAGAGACATGGGTTTCCTGCCAAACCCGCCTGGACCCAGGATGTATCTCGAGGGTAGAGTTAAACAGTTAAGGTATCTCGTATGAATGTTTGCTCGCAGACAATCAGAAAAGAGATGAGAAACTGACAGACAGTCTCAGCAGAAACGAGATGAGAAGAGCAGCTTTCCAACCACCCAACATTTAGTACTGTTTTTATACCTTCATCCTTGACCATGTGGCTGGTGGTTCAGCGAGAACTCGTCAGACCCTCAAGAGGTCTGAGCAGGTGCAGATGAATTCACACGGCGACACAACAAGCACCCCAGCGACGTGCGAGTTTGGAATGAACAGTGAAGAACAGGTGCCAAGCTGGGATCATGACGCAGGGGAGTTGCCACTCAGAGATTTCCTTGGGCGAAGAGCAATTTGGTCAGTGTTTGTTCAATGTCCTTTGCAGCTCAATCATTATTGATGTGTAGGATTGGATGGAAGATGACACAAGGGAAGCTCCACAGGAACGAAATGCGCTTTGGACACGCCCTGACTTTCACCCACTTCCCCCAAATGTCCTTGATTTGGCGATTGTTGACATTCATGCGATGTCATGCGTTTATGGGCTGTTCTAACATGATTTCAAAATCCAGGACCCACCTTGGGAGAGACCCCCATGTGTGGCACGCATGGATCGTCAGCCAAACCTGGTCGCACAAGACCTACCCTCCCGATCGCACGGTGTGCTAGTGGTCGCTTTGGTCACAACCATCACGCCGTGAACGGCAGAGAAAGAGTGGAAGTCCGCGGCAATGGGGCTGGGGAGGCTGGGCTGGGGCCTTTCGTCGCCGGGCTCTGGATGAACTCTGTGCGTTTTTTGATGTTATTTCGACGATACGGATAGAGAGGTGTATGTGGGGACTTCTGAGCAGTAAAACAGAAGAAGATGAGTATACACCAATCCTGGAGCAGAGCAACTTGGAACCTGTCTAGC
Source organism: Durusdinium trenchii (assembly GCA_963970005.1). Taxonomy (NCBI): domain Eukaryota; class Dinophyceae; order Suessiales; family Symbiodiniaceae; genus Durusdinium; species Durusdinium trenchii. The sequence continues at coordinate 2,583,737 of CAXAMN010020001.1, forward strand.
CATTCTTTGGTCTGTCGTGCCATACATAACTGCGGTTCACAACAAGGAAATATGAAATGAAGAATCATTGAACAATCTTAAAGTATTGTTAAAGTATAAACTGAAAACATGTGTTCAATGTCGTGGTTGAAGGTCAAAGCATTCAACCCACAGTTATATATGTGATTATGTGTGCATGTGTGTTGGTTGGTTCACCACGTTGTTTACCACATGTTTTCTATGCGATTCCTCAAGCCATCGCCATAGATCATAGATCTTGCCTCGCCTTCCGAGGCGTCGGGACGCAGGCGAGTTCCAACGGTTTTTCCGGAGACCGCGACCGGGAAAGCGGATGTGGCGGATGTGTCATATGAAACATGAGCCGAACGACGTACTTGAAACTGTAGGCATTGTGAGGTCACAGGAGGATAGGTACCGCATTCATGGGTTTGATCATGGGCTCAGTTTTGGGAGAAGTGCGTTGCTTTAGGAGGATGGCTTCTGGGTTGAGGCTGAGGTCCCCCATGTTTTTTCTTGGTGGCTGATCGTCAAGCGCAGTGAAAAAGTCGAAGACTGATGGGCCTGTGTTTTTTCAGGAATGGGTAGCTCAGGACGAGGTGTCTTATTTGGCACACCACTGGCTGGAGAGAATCTGCAACTAGCATCTCCCCAAGTTTGTCCCAGTTGTTCTGCGCTACCCTTTCAAACCATCCTCTCCATAGAACAGTTCAAGCCACAGCTTGACCAAGTCCAACAGCAAGTGTGTTGCTTTGGGGATGGAGTCCTTCCTTTTGGCCAATTTCCCTATTTGTCCATATTGGCAAACAATGACAACGATCGGCAAATGTTAGGGGGGCGTTATTTAAACCACCAAGCAGTCTTCGATTCACCGCGGACTTCACTGCATAGCTAGCCTCTCCAGTTCAAAAGGCGGCGATTGTTGACCATTGTGGTTGTGGATCACCTCCAACCAGTGTCATGTGTGTGTGTGTGTCATGGCGTTTGCTTGGCATGGGCGGTTGGCATGTCGGGTTTTTTAGTGGTTCCGAATGGCAACAGCTGCTGTTTGTTTCCAGCTTAGACCCCAGCAACAGTGTCCTTCGACCCCTTGCGCCTTCGACCCTGCGCAGGTGACAAAGGTGGAAAAAGCATTCAGCCGAGTCCTCAAGAACATGATTGCAATCCATAAAGCCTCCTGCAACATGATGTCAACCCAAGAAAAGCTAGGTCCCAAGGAGGCCCAGTGTTTAGATTTGAGGTGGGAAGGATTTGGTGTTTGTCATCCCTGCACTAGAATGTGTGAAAAGGTCAAGGTTGAAGGTTGAGAGGAGGCAGAGGACCCATTGATGCTAAAGCAATCAACCATTGAGCTGGTCTCATCAGCTTCCTATGGGATTATATAGTTAAGCAATGTTAGGCAAGAACTCAATGCCACCAAGAAAGTTGTTAAGTGCTTTCCCTTTGCCCCCACCGCCCGATTGTGGGCCATCACGCCCTTTTGTGAGTTCATTCCTCCAAGCTCGAGGCTCGATGGTACCAAGCTGCCAGCAATCCACTCGGCCGCTTGGAGCAGTCGCCGGTCACGCCGGTCACGTTTGGTCAGCTGGGAAGGCTCAGGCTCCCTACAAGGCTTGAGAAGGGCTCCAAGGCTGAGTGAGGCGGAGGAGATGTTCAAGCTTAGAAGACCGGATGCATGTGTGTGTTTGTGTTGTGGCTTTAGAGACGGCAGGGGAACATTGATTATTGGCGGACTAATTATGTGTTTTTTATTGCTTTATTTATAACGTACTGGGTGTAATTACATCACATGGGGAGCGCGCATTTGGACCCAGACCCTCCCTCATCTTCTAGCTGAAAGCGACCAGGACCGTCCAAGTGATGTTCCGGCTCCTCAAGAATCTCGCCCATAAGAAGTGACAAGCAAACCGCTAAGACGCTAAGACGAGCCACGGCAACCATCAGAGCTCTCATGTGTTTTCTTTATGGTCAACCTATGGTTTGAAGATAGAACATGATAGAACCACCTTGGATCCAGAATTTTTTTGAGGACCATAATATGTCCTTTTTGTGGGCTGTGGACACTTAAAATAAAGATAGTAATGGACATAACGTAAATCAATGAATATGTTGGTTAATCCTTCTATTATTCTTTCGTGTGGTATCTTTGCACCTCAGCTGCTTCGGCCCATCCCCACCGGTTTTACCCTGCGACGATTGCGTTCAGCAGTCTTTCATTCCAGGGACGGCCATTGCCACGAAAATCTCACACGAGTCGCCGTCAACGTTCAGTTCCGTTTGACGACACCTCAAGTCGCAAATCCATCATGGTGAATATCTTGGAGGTGTGCGAAACGGTCTAGCTTCGCCTGCATTCGGCCTGTTCTTCGTTCGTTCAGGCGCGCCGCGAGCGTGAGCCGCCGAAGGTGGTCCGGGGGCCCAGTGGTCATGGTTTAGTAGCTTTGGTGGAGTTGGGTGATGGGACTTTGGGTAGGATAGGAGCTGGTTGAATCTAGGTCAATTTGGGTTTGGAGGGCTTCTGCTTGCAGGTGAGGATTTGGGCATCATGGGCTCTACTATTTGCGGGTGGGCATGGACCTGTACACTTGTACAATCTTGTACAATGATTAAAGTTCCTGGAGCAGATGGAGACGGTGTAGGGCCAAGAAACCAGTTGGACACTGACAACTGGATTTGGTGGGTGTCCTGTATTCTAGCTGATTCTAGCTGACTTGAAGTTCTTACACGGCATTAGATGACCTATGACACCCAACCAGACATAGAGCAGTAACATAGCAAGCATGAGACTTGGATGCGATATCAAAACATCACACCAACGATACGGATGCTTCCGAACGCATGAGGCTTGGGGGCCCCTAGAAGCCCTCACCTAGGCCACACCACCCTTGAGCCGGCCGGGAACCAGCGATCAGTGATGCAGGCCCGTAGATTGGGTGAAAAGCACAATCATGAAAGCACCAGGACATTTGAAGGATCGCTTTTTCTATTCGAAGAGGATCTGCAATGTGTATGAAATTGCATTCTACTCCTGCAGGCTGCTTGACATAATACCCTTGTCCACTGATGCGGGTGTCAGGATGAGGGCATGAGAGAAACAAAGCCACATTGCTCGGTGGTTTGGCACCTTGAAAGGAGCTTGACTCATGACTACTGTATTTATGGTGATACTGGTGACCAGGAAGACAGGAAAGGAACCGATTCAGTTGATAGACAAGCTCCGGCACCGCGTAACATACACATTTCCTGTGAGACTTCAACGTTCAGTCAAGATATGGTCAGAAGATCATCACCATGACGAGACAAATATTTTCTTTGGCTGATGACTGATGACCAGAGCCACTCTGCAGCTTTCTAGAGAAGACATTGTCAATTGTCAGATTTTGTTTTTCAAGGCATGAAACATAAAGCATGCCGACCTTGAATTGATACTACTGGAGACATGCTCAACCGACACCCATACTTTCAGGTTTGCCTAATTTGAAGGTCCTCACACACAGGAAATCCCACAATTGGTTTAAAGCTGTTCCCCCTATTCCTGATATTTAAAGCCAATGTGTCAATCCCTTCCGACGACGTTGTGCCCTCGTGCAGGCGATGCACCACCCACTGCAACATGATTGCCGGCCAAATTAGATGCTTTTTCAATGGGAGGAGTGTTGAAACCGCGGTCAATTTTTCATG
>CAXAMN010020002.1:8956-28594 GCA_963970005.1 Durusdinium trenchii
TCTCTTCTCTCTTCTCTCTTCTCTCTTCTCTCTTCTCTCTTCTCTCTCTCTCTCTCTCTGTCCCTCCCGTCACCGGAATGACAGTCCGAAGATTTAAACCAACCACGGACCCCGAAACTGGTATGCACGCTAACCTATGTCTGTCAAAGAAAAGGGGAAAAAAAAAAAACTATATATGTACAGTATGTAGAAGAATCTGTTGCTTCTCTCTCTGTTCCTCACTGTGCTAAAGGGCCTCTGACACATTGCCGGAGTTCAATCTCCCTTGCCACACGTTCTGCTTTCTTTCGGGTTTGCGTTGAAATGCGCGTCACATCGATGGTTGTAGAGTACTGCGATAAGTCGTCCTCACAGTGAAAAGGAAAGAAAAGGGAAGAAAAGGGGGAACTTTGTAGAACTCTCCACAAACAAAAAGCAACAAACACTCCTTGAAGGTCGAAACATATCCGAAGAGCTCCGCGTTGGCTTTGAACTGGTCCCACTCACCTGGTCCAATTTCACTTACAGTGGCCTGTCGTGGGCCAAACCTTCACGCCCTGCCTGTCGCGGAGGAAAGCTCCTCAAAGGAAACTTCAATCTTCAAAGACTGTGATAACGTGACGCCATTTAACCCAGGAACTCCCAACACTCTCCAATTGAGTTCTCCTCCAAAGTACCGTTACAACCACCAGGTTCTTCCCAAGGTTGCAGGTCTCGCTCCTTCATTGAGAGCTAAGATAAATATTCAAGAAGGAAACTACAAACATAATTGCGGGACCTAAGGCCTAGGTTGCCCAACTGAAGACACTCCGTTTGATTGCCTGCCTTGTTTTGTGATGTGGCACCACTGATCTCCTGTGGGAAAAGAACGCGTCAAAAAAAGATACGACGTAAACGACGCTTTTTTTGGCAGAAGGTCTGTGCGAAGAAACGCCTTGTCAGTGCGAAAGGTCTGGACATGGTCGTCCACATTGGACTCCTAGGACCGGACGCTACGGTCGCTAGTCTCTTTCGCTCAAAAGGAAGAGCCATTTTTTGTAGCCCAGGGGAGGGGGCTAGGCTGGTAGAGCTAGTAATAGAGGTAGCTAGCAGGAGCTAGGTAGCAGGTAGCTAGTACCTACAAGTAAGCTACTACATATGGACGCAGGATAGCTCACGCTATTCATTTGGTTTCTGGATGTTTAGGGAAACTTAAGTTTCATACTATTTGGAGCCTGCAACTTGCCTTTGTTTGCATGCTCCGTGAAAGCCAATTGCGGTTATATATAAGTTGTTTTCGGGCGAAGCCAATTGACCATCCAAGCGTCAGAAGGTGATGTTTCTGGAGTTCCTTCGCGTGGAGTTAGGCCTTTGTGTCCGAATCAAGCACGAAAAGGCAAGAGCGAACAAAGTCGGTCTCAAATGTACTCCAAATAATCCGCAGACCCAGCTGAAGCGGGGGAGCGCGCAAGGCAATTCCAAATACTTTATGACACTATCTCTGTGCAAGGTTTCTCAAGGACAGGGACGGTTGGAAAGCCAAGACCTCACGCAGTGCCTTCGTGGCCTTTAGGGCCTATTGAAAGAACTCGCAAATGCTGCCGAATCGTTGCAACTGAGCTGCTCCGGGTGGAGTCACGAGAGTTCAGACCAGAATCGTGAGTGGCTGTCGACAAGCATGGGCTTGTCGGAGCTGCCAAATGGCTCTCAACCTGGAACGGAGGCAAGGCGTAAAGAGGCATACAGCATACATGTCTGATCCCGTGCCTCGACCGAAAATCCCTGTTGAAGTTCAAACGCACAAATTAGATACAAATATATACAAATGTTCTGCGCAAGTGCACCTCACTGTCTCAAGGGTAAGCAAGTTCCACGCCATGGGACGGCAACATGCCGTATGCTCATGCATGCGAATGCACGCTAATGCTGCTCCGGACGGCCCTCCGAAACCGCCTTCTTCTTGATACTCTCAGTGATGGCTTGGGTCTTGCTGCTCCGAAGCTCGTGAAGCTTTGTAAGAAGAGTCTTGGCATCCTGAAGGGTGCCAAGGGACAGCTGTTCCCTTCCCCGTGTCCAATCACTGAGTGCGGGGCCGCCGTTTTCCCGGCCGTTTTTGAACCTCCATGGAAGGTCAACAAAAAATGCTTGAAAAAGCGGACCCGTCCAGAAAGTCTCAAGCACTGAACTTTGCGATAGTCAGAGGCAGCAACTTCGTAAAACATTCAGGCCTTCCATTTTCGCAGGGGCAGCGCGTTTAGTCGCTGTGCCCACTCTATTGGGCCGGAGCTGCATACAAATATCGCTGGGTTGGCCAAGATGATTATGAGATTGCATGCACTGCAGGGGCTGGACGAATGGGAATGGTGTACGTGAGCGACTTGCCAAAAAGTCAAAGGCACAACTCTTGGTCTCAATTGACTTGAAACTTTGAGCAGCCGGCAGTTCATCTCGAGGTGCCTTAGCAGGAAGGGCACGCAAAACAAAAAACAATTGACAAAACAAACTTTTGACTCGGCTTCAATCCACCTATATGAGAACTGTGTTTGATGGGACTTGGAGAAAGTTGCGGGCCTCCTGGAGTTGCCTTTCCTCCTCCTGTGAGCGCACGTTGTGTGAACACAAGTGGAAACAGGATGAATCTGAGCAAGTTCGATCGCGAATGAACCCCAAATGTCCTCTGCAATGTGGCCTGGAGATACATCCTCCACAGACTCCATCCCTAAGGCAGTGGACTTCACCACTCGCCAGCGCACGCTATTCGAATCTACTCGAGCCACCAGTCACTCCCCATACGTGTCATGGATGCTTCGCGCTGGTGTTACTTAGGCATCGGCCCCATGCACTCTGCGTGCCATGCATCAGCCTCGTGCCGCACGGGTTGCAAACGGAACTCTCCGCCATTGGCAGGCAAGAAACTGCTTCCACGTCGTGTACCCAAAGTGAAAGAGGGCAGTGAGGCTGTGACAACCTCGGTGCTGAGGAAAAGATATCAAAGTACCCGACTACTCAAAACTGAGTTTGCAAGATTTTGAGAGGTCCAAAAGGACTATCTGGAGTTTTGGGCATCACCTCCAAAATTGCACATGATTTGCTGAGGGCCGGCGTCCACTCATGCCAAATTCGCAAACCTGTGAGGTTGCTCAAAGTCGGACTATCCACATAATCTAAATGAGATTTGATGGCCTTGTGCACCCACTGGCTCATGACATCGCTGGGCTCTGCGATCCTCGAATCCTCACGGCTTGGCAAGGCCTGCAAAGGACATCTGGTGCATGTGGACTATGTATGTACATATATAGACCTTTGCGAAGATGTACAGCACTGGAAATCCGTTCTATATCTGTTCGGGGACCTCGGTATATCATTCGGCACCTCGGAAGAGCGTTCAGAGGGCTCCAAATGAGATGCCTTGTCCTGCAGCTGCTGCAGAAGGCTGGCGAACTCATTAATTGAAGTGGTAATCACAAAATCTTCTGCGGAAGTCAGACAACAAATGAAAACTATAGAATTGCCCCACCACACTCGGAAAAATGCAAACCCAACCTCACTGGAAGCTGGGCTGGAGCCTTGAAATGCCAAAAATCACAGCAATTACTTGTTGAGCCTCCGTTGCGCACAATCTCACTTCCTTTCTTTTCCCATCAAGCGAAGGTCAGTTTCTGCTCTTCAGTGACAATGCGCAAGCGTAACTCGCGCATCTCAATTTCAAAAGCTTGAGCTTCAGCAAGCAACTTCAGCTCGGCCTCTTGTGCCTTTTGCTCATGCCATGTGGCCTGAGAGATGTCTTCTCGCAGCTGCCTCGTCACAGCCTGTTGATCCAAGAGCCTCTGCTGGAGAGAATCCACCAACAGCCGGTGCCCATCATTTCCATCGGTCCTGGCGCAGAACAGTCCCACACCTTCCCTTATCCGCAGACTCTAATCTCAAACCCGATCCCCGCCAATTTCAGTCATGCAAATGTCGTCATTCGGCCCCGTGCTCACTACCACCCGCGGAATCGCTTAAGTCAGCAAGTTCGCGGAAGAGTTTTTTGCATCTTGATAGGAAACTACTTTCAATCCACCGTGCTCAGAAGCAGCTTTGTCAGAGGCTTTAGGTCCATATTCAAGGTGGAAAAACGGGTATGAGAACAAGCCAGCTGTTTGGATTTCAGAAATGAACAAAATGATTCCGAATTCATTCCGCGCAATATAGGTTCGACCTTCGTCCTTTGGGAAATGAAGGTATGAGGAGCTTTGCATTGCTTTCCGTAAATGTCGGAACCTACTCATCTGTGACCAAGACATACCAAGACCAGTCTCTAGCTCAGTCAAATCATGTGGACCTGATAGCAAGTATAGCAAGTTTGTTCGATGGACATGATATGATCTAAAGTACAGTGCATTTGCAGCTTCAAGCCTTGCCTACGCCAGAACAAGACTTGGTGGATTGCAAAGCCCAGGACAAAAGCTCACTAAGCTTGAAATTGCATTCGGACGAGGCATTTAGGCACAAACATCTGGAAAGCATGAAAGAATTGAAAAGGCATGTCACACTATCGACCTTTTCTTTGGACCAGAGTCCTCCATTCGGGCCCAGAGCCATCAGGGTCATCTTCGTCACAGAGTTCCGTGTACTGCTGCTCCATAGCTGTGAGCAAATCCTGTAAATCCGAGAAGGCCTGCCAAATCTTCTTGGCTTTGGCTGCACATTCTCTTGATGCCCTCAGGCGATGGCGCTTGACCACGAGCTGGTGCAGTTCACAGCTCGCAACCGTCTGTTTCCAGAAGTCATGCTCGGATGCTGGTCCCCCCCATGACCCGGGTAGTGGCGATGAGCTCTCCAGACGGAGATCTCGAGGCGTCGATCGCCTCAAAAGGGACCTTTCAGTCGATCGCGCCATGCCGCGTGGATGCAATGGAACCAAAAAGCTTTGCTTGTTCCATATGATAGGGTGGCGAAGTGGTGTCCAATCTCCAAACCATCAAAACCAAAACTTGTTCAAAACCGTTGCCTTTGAAGTGCGCTATGCAAAATCATTACAGTACTGCAATTTACTCTTAGTCATGTCATGATTGCATTGAGTTTTCTCGGGGACCCACTAGCCTCCTGCAGAAATACCAGAAAGATTGGCACATGAGTCACACGCACATGTGAAAAAAGGCTTGTTGGCCATGTTTGGGTCTGGGGCCCGGGCACTGAGAGCCCAACACTCCAGCAGCATCGGGGACAGCGTATACCACAAAGGTACCATCCTGGTACTTGCGAGGTGGTGACCCTTTGAGATCTTTCTCTCCGGGCCTCGTTGCAGGAGATAGAGACCCTGATGCTGGATGCTGCACCTCATGGGCGAATGATGAGGAGGCTCCTCTCTACGGCACAGCCACTCTCACAGCATTCTGAGCTCCAAGGCCAGCTGCAGCTGAAGACCTGTGGCGATCTGCCATGCGCCTCAAATCTGCAGCATTCTGAGCTTGGGTCAAATGAGAGTAGAAAACATCGCGGACTTGGATAATGAGAGCTCTTTTTTGCAACGCTTCAACTCGACCTATTGCGAAGACCCCTAGCAGCTCTAGCAGCAGTCGGAGTTATTGAAATTGAAAATCATGGAACAAACAATCCTAACAATCCCTCTTCGTATGAGCCGAACCCATGAGAAAAAGAATAGCAAAGGACCGATCACAAACCGTGGCTCTGGCAGTTCGCATGTCAAGGCTGCCAACTTGCCGATGTCATTCTGCAGTGTCCTCACATCTCTCTCTCTCTCTCTCCCTGTTTCTCTCTTTAGCTAGTTGCATTTCTCTGCTTAAAAATTGAGGTCGCAGCTTGATGATGTGCAAATAGTTCTCAAAGCGTTGTCGGATCATACCCTGGAGCTTCCCTTTCAGGTGCTCTCCCATACCTGACAACACTCCAGTGACCTCAACCAGTCTGGTGACAGGCGACATCCGTTACAGTCCCTAAGCTTGCAACGCATCACCAACGGGTTGACCTGCTCTGCTGCAATTGCCCAAACCACGAAGGGAAAGTTAAACACTTAAACACGACAGCTGGACGGTAATTGTGCCATCTCTGGCAGTCCCAGAAGGTGCCAAGGATGATGAGGCCTACAGCCGATGCAAATAGGACACTGAGTCATTGGGGCCATGTGAGCAACGAGATCTCCAACAATTTGTGTGAGGCTCCCACATCATCATGCCAAGACCTGTCTGTCTGTCTGTCGGTCGGTCGGTCCGTTCCTCCGTCCGTCCGTCCGTCCGTCGGTCGGTCGGTCGGTCTGTCGGTCTGTCGGTCGGTCTGCCTGCCTGCCTGCCTCTCTGCCGGTCTGTCGGTCATATACAACGCCGTAGCGTCAAACACGGATAAAGAGTTGGATTGGATTGTGAAAGCACAAGGTGTCATCAAGCAAGGTGCCCCCAGTTCGAAGTCAAATGATTAAAAATAGGCCCAAGAGAAGTCCCCAACAGCTGGGCATGAATTTGCTGACTTAGCAATGGCAACAGTTGGTATCTAATGATAAGTTTGCGACATGGGCAAGTTCATTAACAAGTGGCGGGTGGCACCTGCTTTCAGTCATGACCTAATTTTCGCATCTCAGCGCAACAACGTGTTAGCATGTTAGCGTGTTCTGTGCCAGTATGACAACACGTCAGCACGACAGCCTGACAACGTGCCAGTGCAACACCACGCCGGCATAGCAGCGCAACAATAACAGTCATACGCAACAACGTGTCTGCACACGTCTGTGTGACAGCATTCAACAAGCACAGTACACCAACATGGCACCATGTCGTCACCTTGTCGGAGTGGCAACACCTCAGCGTGTCAGAGAAAAACGCATGGGCATGGGGTAGCAAAAGCCGCGCTGTAGTCTGATGGCAGGTCAACACGCCAGCAAGCATGACAAAAGGCTGGCATCGTGACGTGTGAGCACTATATGCCGTCATATATCTGCAAGGTCCTCCGGAACTTGTGGCAAGCTGGCCGGAACCTGCTCCGGAACGTGCTCCGGAACCTGCTCTGGAACCTGCTCCGAAACCTGCTCCGGAACCTGCTCCAGAGCTTGCTCCGATCTGCTCGGAAGTCTATATACTATGGGTGAACCTAAAGCTTCGCTGTTGGGGAAAAACGTCCATATTGACACTAGGACACATCTGTTTCAAGACTTGAAGTGAACTTAGTAGCTGCACGTTGAGGCTGTGGCGAGAATTCCGAGGGACCGTCTGAAGGTGCCTTGGACCTTGCTGGTGATTGTTCCAGCCTTGGTCGTGGTCGTGGTCCCACCCAGTTGCCGAGCCCCGACATCGTGTGGGACCCACAAAGCACTTGATCGTGATGGGGACCTGAGGGTAAAGCAAGATTGTGGGCCCTTCACTCGAGGATGCACCTCCAAGTAGTCAACCGAGGCAATGTGTGGAACAAGCGTTGGAAGCAAATGGCTAGCACCTGCGTAGCTAAAGGCCAGTGGGTGGGCGGAAGACAACGACCTGTCAAAGACAAGTTGCGTGTGCGTCAAATGCTGCAACATGCCAAATCTGATGTCAATGCAAATGCCTGTAAGCCATGGCATCTTGCAAAAGCCCGAGCGGGGGGGCACTGACTGGTCACTTGTTGCTTGTCGAAGGGCTTCGAACTTTCAAACGAGCAAGGGAGGTGCAAGTGACAAGTGGGCAAGCTTTATGCTTGCGCCTTCAGGGGGTACACCTGATAGCAGTGTATACTACCACAGAAATACAACAGCTAAGAAGTAGATAGTTGCAAGAGAAGTGCTGATCCTTCTCAACATCTCAACGATACCTATGATACCCCTCTTGCACGTTGAAACCCAAATAAGGTCCAAAAAAGGCAACGGGAACGCGATTCCACCACAGCTTGAGCGTCAATGCTTTTTGGCATATGCAGAGGTCGTCCACAGACCCGCATCTGCATAGCCATGTTCCCCTTTTTTTCGAGGCAAAGTCTCGCGGAACCTAATGAGGGCGCGTGCTACCCCTCAGCTGCAGGAACACCTAGGCCGCAAATGTCAGCGGTCAAAAGCGTCAGCCAACCTCCAAGTGACACACTGTGCCATGATGTGAGATGATTCCGAGGAGCATTGTGAATTGGAGCTTCTGCCATCTGCAGTTGGCTGCCATCCAATGCACCCAAAGCCTTCAGGTGTGAACAGCCAACAGCCTCCATTCTCCATAATGACACCCGATCCCAAAACATTCCGAACCTCTTTGAGGCCTTGGATCTCTTTCTCTCTTTTCTCCTTTCTCTCCTGCAATTCTTGTTGCAAATTTGGAGCTCAGAAAGGCACTCGGAGAATACATTTATATAACAGTTATATATATATATAGTATACACATAAATATATATGTATATATGATGTTATACATTCTATCTATTGTATATATATACACTCTAAGCTGTCCTCATACAGCTCAGGTTTGGCAATGCATTGGTCCTGCACAAAGCAAGGTGTTGGGCATTGGCATCTGAGCTGCCAAAAGAATCAATTCAATTCTTGTCCTTAAGCTTCGCCATATAGTCCTGGACCCCAAAAGTGACAGCAGCACGCGAGGCGTTTCTTGCTGAGAATGCCCGAGCCAAAGCCACCCTGATCACGCAAGCGCCCCAGTCCTGGAGCGCCTCCAGCTCTTCAGTCGCTGCTGTGTGGTCAGAGTTGAGCTCGTTCAACATCTGCCAGTCAGATTGGAAACTGAGTAAAGTAGTGTCAGAAATCAAGAGTCTCAAGCAGGGGCCTGCGAAACGCTGTCCCAAATAATGACATGCCCACAAGGCTATATACAGTACTTGGTAGACAACTAATGTCAAAAGAAGCTAGAAGGTCGGAGGCCATTGCTACTAGGTTGGGGGCCATCTTTGGTTCTCTTGTTTATGAGTATGTGTATATATATATAGTGCTAATTTGCTTATTTCATTTCTGTAACTACATTCAACAGCTATGGTCCCCAGATCTGCTAAAGGTATCTAGAGGTGATCTTCTGGGCCGTGCCTTCTTCAACTCTGTTAAATCAGCTGTGTTGCTGTCAACCTGACACCAAGGCCCATGGTACGACCAAGGCCGAGAGGCCGAGGGCGACAAACACCGTAGATCTCATTGAGATGCGCGCTTCATGCTGCTTCGTCGCTGACATTACGGCATTGTCTTTGGAGATCTTCCTTCATCCACCACTTTGGACAGTTTAAAGAGCTGACACAAGAAAAGAGACGCAGCTGTCTCTCCGACCGAGCAAAATGAGTGGGAACAAAAACTGCCAAGAGCGAGATGCGGCGAACAAAGAGAAGGCTGCACAAAGCTCCAGGCTCATACTCGGAGACCGCCAACTTCTCTTCAGATTCCTTGTCCACACAATTCAGAAGAGTTGAGAATTCCTTTTGGTGGCATTGGTGGCATGAGTGGTTCCACCAATCTTGAGCAAAGGGAGTAGGCTTCGGACTAGCACAGTGACCTGAAATGATATCAGCCAGAGGCAGCCAGAGTCTACACAGCACAAACCACCTACTGACTCAAAGTCTTCAAAAAGAATATTGCAGCGCAAGGCTGAGGGCACTGCTCGCCTGTGGATATCTGACTTGGCATACTCCAACATAGAAACCTGAAACAACGAAGCAACTCTGCCTTACGAACAGCCAGAGTTATTTCGATGGTTGCTTCACTAGGCCACCGACAACTTGTTTGCCTCTGCCTCCAAACTAGAATCATTGGGTATTCTGCGATATGGACTGAACACATCTGCAAACCAGGATGTTGGCCTACTGGATCGCCGATTCTGGCATAGTAGGTGCGTCTCAGTGGGCAAACCATGGAACGAACCGATGATGCTCGTGAGAGGTCGCTGACACATGCGACACATGCGACGCTGCTACTAGGGGCTCCTGGCATCGCTACTAGGAGCAAGGACGCTACTAGGGGCTCCTGGCCGCACTACTAGGAGCAAGTAGCTACTACTAGGAAGAAGAAGTTACTTCCTTTTCTCTTTCATCAGACCCCTTTTCTAGTCCGCTAAGAGCGGTACAGCACTTGCAAGGCCGTACGCAGTCCCTCCATCCCTTCCTCACAAAGGACCCTATCAACTTGACATGCGCAGCCCTCAAAGGTTTTAGACTCAAGAATGGTACGGAGCGCCACAAATCTTGACTGCAATCTGGTTTGGCATAACAAGCCTCAAATACAAATGCAGGAGTGACTGGCCTTGGCATGGAGCTGGGCTTTGTCAGCCAAGGCTTTCTCTTTCTGTCGGACCTCCAGGAAGAGCTGGTTGAGATTGTCTATTGCTTTTGTGGTTTCACAGACTCTTGGGTCACTTCACTTTGCCTCCTCCATTTCCAGCTGCGTCTTTGCCAAATCAGCCAGCTCCTTGCATCAGACTCGGACTCGCTGGACTGGTAGGGCAACTACCGGTCACCACCGGGAACTTGAAATTGATGGCGGCATACTGTATATCAGATCAGCACAACCAGTTCAACAACTTGATCAGCTTGCTGCTTGACCATGCGAAACATATTGACTAAGACGATTTCCCCGGCTTTTTCAAGGAAACCCTGGCCTGGCGTAGTGTGTTTGTTAGCTCTGTGAGGTGAGCCGCCTGAGCTTTGGCCTGCTCGATCTTCGTCCTTGACGAGTGCAATGAACACCAACACGAAGTTCCAGATCGACCCCATATCACTGGCAAAGGAATGCATCCCATGTCTTTCAATCCATATCATCCTACGGGCCGCTGTCTGAAGATGCATTTCACTGAGCTTTGCGACCCAAGCTTGTCCACATCCTCTTGCTTGTCGGCACCTGTGGCGCTCCACAGCTCCATGATGTTGGTGAATTGTCGCTCCGAGGTCCGAGGAGACTGCTCTTCACTCCGGTCACAGACATCTCCTTGTCACAGAAAGCCTTGGAGCTTCGTCGGAGCTTCGTCGGAGCTTTGCTTGCTGAGAGCCCCAGGGGACAGATGATGCAACTTTCTGCACACGTGCAAAGGAAAAACCTTTCACGATGACTTGCAGAAAACATCCACCCTATCTAAACCGCATGTTTTTATTTGTTTTGCAAGTTGGGGAATAGTGCTAGCGTTCAGTATGTTGTTGCTCTTTTTTGGTATAGATCCTTATTCCATGTATAGCGTGCCCCGTGCCTTTGCACTTTCATTTTCCCCTTGCTGAACCGGTGCTTTTCGAAGTGCGCACCTGGTGATCTGCTTCCGCTCGGGCTTCGGATTGGAGATGCTCCTCAGTCTGATTTCTTCAAACTCACCTCAGGCCCCTCAGGCCAGAAAAAACCTTTCCTTTCCACACTGCCCCAGACACTGCATCCAAAGCCGAAAGGAAAAAACATGGCACAACACGGTGAGTCAACACAAGAATCAAGAAGACATGCGAAGGTTGTGGAAGGAGCCGGCACCAAATCTGAGCTTCGGGCAATCATACCCTCAATGAGTCCTGACTCCGGTTGACCCCAGAAAAAATGATGAACTTGAGCAAATTTAGGACATCAAAGTTTCCTCCATATCATACGGGCAACACATGGCATCACCCTTCCCATCCAACTTGTTCCCAGATGTGTTCGCCACCGTCCTCTCACCTTTCTGAAAGGATCTGCACCTCAGTTCCGTCGAGAAGCCTCCCAATACTTTGGCACCGAACATCCATGGCTCCGGCCGCTGTGAATGCGCCTGCTAGCGGCGTAGTCCAAACGGCCAGCCAACTCTACAAGCCTTGCACCAACACCGTACATCAAAAGCCCAGCTGTGCTTCATTGCCAACACATGCCAACACCGTACATCAAAAAACCAGCTGTGTTTCATTGAAGTGCGAGGCCTCTGGGGAAAAAGAAAAATCTATATAAGTCTATATATATATATATAAGATTATACAATGCTAATAAACACCTACTGTGTAAGCACAAGATACAAACAATTCAGAGAATAGTGGGGCTAGGTGACCCATCATAAGACAAGTTATAAAAGCAAATGACATATATATTTGGGGGATATGATCATTTGTCCTGTTGGTCTTTCCCCTTCAAAAAGTTGGAAGCCTCTGGTAGGGCATAGAGCGAAAGACACAAGTTAGGAGTGGAGGGCACATCTCCTCTGGAAATCCCACTTCAATTCTCAAGCCATCTGGCGCCGTTTGGCCAAGTCTCGATGGCGAGTCCAACTTCACGGCCAAGCGCCTTTCAAAAAGTAGAGGGTCATCTCAGCCGTCTCCCGTGCACACAAGGATTCAGAGATTTCATGGTTTGTATATATAGGTTTGTATCCTGTGACGCTGTGCCTCACGGACCTGGCAGCTGCACCTGCAGCAGCCGCTCTTTCCTGAGTGACGGGAAGTACTTGAACATGTTTCATGATTTTGGCACCGACTTCACAAGCGAGTCTGCCAAGGAGGACCACATGGCGGAGCGACCGCCACAATTATCCTAGCGTAGCCGTAGCCACCCCCCCCACTTACTTGACGGCATTTTATTCACAATGCTTGACTCTTGCCAAAGCCACAGAGTCTGCAGGTAGCCGAGCAGTGCCTGCAGCATACATGACCAGAACCAGTCTGCTAGAGTGCATGACTTGAAGGAAATGCTGGTTGGAAGCATAACTTTCCGAAAATCTTGCCAGTCGCGTGAGTGATTTTGTCTCTCAAGTCATCTGCGAACATCAGGTGAGACTGAGACCGGTGAAACCTGCTTCTTTGCTTTGGGCTTCGGCCAAGCTCGGCACACAGGGCAAGTGCTTCGATTTCCCGCCGACCGTAGCCATTTTGTCAGGCAATGAGAATGGAAAGCATGCTCTGCTGGGCACGGAAAGCACATAACCAAATCGTTCAGCTGAAGCTGGCACAGGCAACAGGGACATTCTTCTCCGACAGATCCATTCGGGCAGGGAAACGCGCGCAATTCCACTACAGCCGGTACCTTGGCCTTCGGCCTTGGGGCTGATATGTGTTGCAGACTTCTCGCGCCAGTCTCTGCCAATGTCGGTGAAGAGGAAGTGTTTGTCATCCTAACCGCCTCGCAGTGGACACCTCCGGGTTCCGGAAAGCTACGGGGCCGTAGGTTGTGTGGATTGCGTGGGGGACAGGCTGCAGCGATCACTTTTCGCGTCTTCTCCACTTCGGCCAGCTGTCGATCCAGCGACAACATGTACTCCTCATAGGTCCGCTGCTCAGCATGCCGACGAGAAAGGGTCGAGCCCACTCCACGCAATTCATCCGCAGCAAGGAGGTACTTCCGCAGCTGTTCTGAACTACCCAGAGGGTCATGGAGGAAGTCTTGTTGCACACCTGTAGCAAGGCCGCAACACTAGCGAGATCCCAGCCTAGACATTCTACATCATTCTACATATCATAATAGGCTTCTTTGAAAATGGACTATATATATATATAATACCCGTATATGTTGTTAGTATCGATTCGCAACCGCAGTCACAAGTAACGGATCCGGAGATACTTAGAAGGGAGCAGCACATAGCACCCGCCTGGGACTCGTGGCTGAGACTGGAAGGCAGCACGCCGTCCAGCATCTTCAGCTCGTCTCAGAAGCTTGGCTACCCTGTCCCTGCAAAACACAGCGTCGCACAGCTACGGCCAAAAGCAAATGATCTGTCTTAGTTTGTCACGATCCCATCACTGAAGCTTGCAACTTGATCAGTGGAAAATCAATGCCGAGCGAAGCGTCGGTGCATCTCCCATGGAACGCTTCAGAATGGGAAGTACATTGAGGTGCAAGGCTTCTGGTTTCGACATACTACACTCCCAAGCGCCGCCTTCTAGCGGCTGCTGTCTCTCGCCCCGAGCCTCAGTTTTGACAACTACTACGGCCTACCTCTATGGCACTCAACTTCTGTATAAATGAGCAAAGGGGCAAAACGACATGATTGGAGCGACATGCCCCTGCTTAAGCCCAAACAGCTCCGGTGCGTCCTCGTCGTGTGCTAATTAGCTATATAGTTGCCGCGCAAAATTGCTGCCTTCTCTCCATGGCGCGTGGAGAAGATGGGAGAAAACCCCACAAAGGCATAGGTAGGAAAGCCCGCTCAACAGCCACAGAAGCCCACCCCGATGTCCATCACAATAGGGAGCAAGTGCTGGTCAGGCAAGCCCAGGACAAGCAGCTTCATGGGTTGATGTGAGTCGGTCTCTGGCTTGCGTTTGTTCCTGGAAGTTCTTCGTTTGAAGGCTAATCGCATTTCCATGCGTGGAACCTGAAAACTGACCCATCATCCGCAGCTGGCTTCCCAAAGGGAAGGATCAAAGCAGGTCACGGGGGCCAAGAGGACAAATCCACAAACACTGGCCTCGACCGAGCTGGAGGAAGGACACGTCACCTCATTGGAGAAATTGACCCTCTTGATTTGTGCATTATGACCATCATGGCCAACCACTGGCCACTCTGAGTTCTTCACCTCCTCCCATTTTTGCTGAGATTGCATCCTTTGCATCAGCCAGGGCCTCCAGACAAGAAGAGCTCTCCACCAAAGACCCACCAAGACCAACCCACCTTCGACTCCAGAGACGATAGAAATTCAAACCAGTGATTTTAGGCTTTTAGGTGCCCCTTGTTGGATCAGTCTCTGGCTCTGTTGGATGATCTAACGGGATGAGGGCCTTCACTTCTTCAGCCTTGGCTTGCATGTCCTCCTCGAACTTCGACTGAGTTGCGCAAAAAACAGACAGCTGAGTTCACCGAGCTGTGGTGAAAGCATGTACAGTAATCATTCACTCAAGCCGGCTTCGACAACATTCAAGAGAGAATCCAGTCGCAGCTGCAAGCATGGTGGCAAATGCACGGTCAAAAAGGCATCCAATGCGATTTGAACGCCACAGGTGTGAATCGCAGGACCCAGTGCCGCACAAATGGTCTGGAACACGGATCCCAATACACATTATTGCAGCTCTTAGGCTCGAGCGGCTTTCTTCAAGCATGTAGCTTGCAAGTCCTGCAATGCTGTAGCCTTAGTCGGGTAAGTCCTGCACATCTTGGAGTCGTTTGGCTCCTTCAAACGACTCAAAGGAAAAAACACCAAAGACTCCGGCCGCTTCGAACATGCTCTTCTTTGCTTCGGCCAGGCTTCCTTCCTGAATCAGAACTACGCTCTTCATTGCATGTGTCACGAAGATTTCATGTTCATCTTGGGCTGCCGGACAGCTGTAGCCTTTTTCTGAGCTGCTTCAGTCTTCATTTCCTGTGCAGCTGCCTGAAGATCAAATTGGACCAGTGGCGAAGAAGAAGGTATGACTGCCAAGGAGGCGTACCAAATCACGCTTCGAATACTTGAGTTTGGCTTCCAGAGACCTAAGTCACTCTGTTCATGCTTGAGCGGAGCTCCAACTTCAGTTCTGAAGCTTTGGCTGTTGAAGCCGCTGGAAGCTATGCAACCTATCTTGCTCCTCTTTCCGGAGTTTCTCCAACCTTCCGCCCAAGCAAAGATGGCATTGGGCCCGAAACTCATCCAAACAGCCATTGGAACAGGACGGGGGGCACTCACCCTGCGCTTTCTCGAGGACCTCATTCAATACCTCCCGCACCAGGTGAGTGCGCAGTTCTAGAGCTCATGCAAACAGGAATTTGAAAGCACGTCTTCCAGAAGACTCAGCTCTCTTTTTGCAACTCGCTACAGCCACGCAAAGGTCACAAACCTCTGGCAACCTCGAGCTTTGTTATCAACGTCAATCTGGCTGCATCCTTGCACAACCAGTCTGGCAGACAATTTGGCTGAGTGGCTTGCCCTTGCCAGCCGAATCAAGCCTGCGCCAGTCACTAGCGGGTGAAAGAGTGAAACTTAATGCGCTCCGCTGCACTCCGCTGCGCTCCGCTGCGCATTGTGGCCTCTCTAGCTTCGATGGGGGGTCCTATTGCATGTTTGCGTGCCGCGGCTCTGACGCCCTTCGTGACGATGAAGCTGAGCCGTCAACCGATGCTCCTCACATGTCAACAGGATCAGGTTTGATTTCATAGTCCCCGATGCTCCTAGTGCCAAATTTCCACAGCCTCACCACAAGCCTGATGGGCCTCACGGGGCCTCTGATGGGCCTTACGGGCCGTTTTTCATATAGTCCCGGTGGCATTTTGGGGGACCCTCTCACCCCGTCCTCAATCTCCAAGTCTCGAAGTTCAGCTGCTGCTCTTGAGATCTTGGATCTCAAGACCTGTGCTCGGCTCGTGTGTCTTTGGCTATGGGTTACAATCTTGGCCATGAGACACAATGACAGAAAAGCTTTGCAACAAGAAACAAATATATATATATATATACACTCTTACAGGATCGACAGGGTAGCAGGTTTGGATGTACTGCCATTAGCTCATCTTGCTGACGGCAGTCCAGTCTTCCATTTCAATATGTGGTGTTGATTGGTCCGTCTGCACAGGAGCCCAGCCTCCACAGACTCCGCTGCGGAATGCAAAATGGGCAGCAGTTTCTCTGAGAGGATCTTCTCCTGGCATGCACCCCCCCTCAGTCTCTTTGGGTCCCTTCCGGTGGCGTAGCTGCTGACGCAAGTCTGTGTCAAAGTTGGAGAGCTGTTCCGCTATGCTCTGCTCACAGTCTTTGACCTGTGCCATATAGGCCTGGGGAACACTCTCCATGAGATCTCTCACCTGCTTCCGGAAGATACCATTATTGACATTGATGTCATGTCGAACCATGATTGGATGTAGAGAACTTCTGGAGCCTCTCAACTGCAGTAGACTGCGCGCAAAATGTTGAATGTCCAAATGTCCGGACGCCTCAGTTGAAAGAATATCAAAAAGCTTGGAGGGCTCAAGTTGCATGGAAATACCGTAGAGAGAAAGGATAGCCTGGAATTGCAGGTCGGAGAGCAACATCTCAAATGATTCAAAAGTCAAATGATCTTCTTCGATGCCCATCTTCTTGACCATCTCCTCAGTGGCTTTGACAAAGGGTGTCTCTTCTACGAGCCTTTCCTGCCATGTCCAGTTGTCCTCGCGGGCATGCTCCACCACTCCAGTGATAATCAGTCCTGTGACCAGGTTCACCAAGGTCAAGTTTGTGAGGATGATGAAACACAAGAAGTAGACGGCCCACAGTGGATTTACTTCCATGGCTGCATTGCAAATATCCACCCACTGTTCCAAGGTCATGAGCTTGAAGTGCGAAAAAATGCTCACCCAGATGTTTCCGAAGATCCGTCGCATTTCATCATTCTGTGAGGTGCCAAGCTCACTGGCACAAAATAGAGCCCCAATGTAGATCAGAGTGAAAAGGAGCAAGAAAACCCAGAAAACGGCCCGTAACGACATGGCAAGGTTGAAGGCCAAAGAAGAAAGTTCATGCGATAAGCGGAGCAACTGGAAGATCCTGGGAATGAGCGGTTGAAAGCTGCGAACTAGCAAAGTCGAGATATGCATCACACATCTGAAGTTATATAACATATCTTTCGGGCATAATGACGGATTTCCCAAACCGGGTTTTGTGTTCCCTTCCTGGCTAGCCGGAAGAGCTGCAATACCCGAAAGGCGCTGAAGGCGTCGCTAGCAGTAGAGCCATCGGCGCCACCCACCAAATTGATGGGCCGCATGATGCACAAGTCCACCAGCGCTGCGAGCACGACAAAAAAGTCGAAAATGCCCTGGAAATGGATCTTGTAACCCAGTTCGTGCAAGGCCTCTATGCAATTGGCTGACATGGCCTCAGTGTAATCTTGTCCACACACACAAGAGAGAGAGAGAGAGAGAAATGAGATGAAGTGAGTACGTACTGAATATATCGCCTCCAATGAAGGCCTGAGCGAAAACTAGTCTGAGTGAATCAAGTAAACCAAATTACTAGTGCAGCGGCGTGTGACCATGGCAATTCCATAGGTTCCAAAGGTATCCAACAGAAAAAAAAATGCTCAAGCGACCCAACGACGTGCAAGTCTCCCGGATGCATCAGACCTAGCACGACCTCACCAACCCTGGCAACAGCCTAGAATGGATCGTAGTTTCCAAACTTCACACCAGGTTGGCCAGACCTGGCCTCCTCCATCACTCATGGCTTCGTTGGCATGCGTTTGCATGATGACCTCTTGCTAAATCTGATAGAACCCGTGACTCCGGGGTGTACACACAAGGGTAGATATATATATATATTGCTTTTTACAGTATGTAATTACTTAGTTACATCTTTTGTACATATAAATCAGGGTTGAGGAGGCAAGAACACCAAGTTGCTGGGCCACCTCTTCTGTAGAAGAAGCTCAAGCCATGGCAGCGGATATTCAGAATCAGTTCCACAATGAAAACGATCAAGAAAAAGCATTGGACCTTGGATCCACATATCCCTTTCTTGAAGGACTGGAGAGGGTTGTAGGCACACCCCAAGTTTGCATTGACTTGATCGCCAGGGCACTCCATACATAGCTAGTCCCAAGACGGAAGACCTGCCAAATGTGCTCTACCAGTCATACTAGGACATTCCTATCAACCACTGGTGTGGGTCCTGATCAGCACATTTTGCACACGTAACAAGCCTTCATTTAAGGTCTATGGGGAGGCTTATGGTAGGCCTGTGGGGCAATGCCCTCACAGCACACCAACACCAAATACCTTCTTGTCATTTTTAGCTGCTCTAGTAAGCTGATAGGCCTTCACCGGCCCTTCTTGTCATTGTACATCTGTCAGTTCAAGTCTACCGGGAACCCACTGAGTCTACCTATGCCTCTTCTCTCTCTGGGTTCTCTTGGCAGTTTGCCGTCGACTCTGACCACACCTTCCAAATTGGAGTTCCGCTTCAACCTCCACGCTCATGGCCGCTGCATTGAGAAGCACCGAAATGGCAACTGCCAACCTCAGGCTCGGCTCGGGGCAGTTCCTTGCAGAATGACACAAAAAATCAAAAATCAAACCACCAAAGGCAATGTTTTCGTGTGACATCGGTCTTGCGTCCTTGGGTAGCTATTCTGTGTCAACACTACAGTCACTACAGGTGCGGCAACTCCACCTTATCAGCACTGCAAACCAGTAACTTGGCACGCTCTGTCAGGATGAAAGGAACCTCCAACAGCCTTGGCAAAGGTGTACTCGAGGCTGGAGAAACGCCGGGTTTTCGTCATTGGGAAGCTAAGGCTTGTTAGCCCCCCAGGTCAGTTGAATTCTATGTCTATATCATTCTATTGCTTGGGAGCGCTCACTATTGCAAACCCAAAGCATCCCAAGCCATGGTGCGGTCAGCATCCCGTAGACAAACCGTAAGATCTTTCCGGAAGTTTAGTACGGGCGGTCAAAGGCCCACAGCCTTTGTGGGATTCCACATGCTGTTTTGCTTTGGCCGCTGCCCTCGGCGGGCGTTTTCGTCGTTTGAAAAGGTTGTGCCGTGGTCATCCAACTTGAAGAGATGTTGGAAATAACATGTTGAAGATCCAGCTACTGGGGCTCTTGGCACCGCTACTAGGAGCAAGGACGCTACTAGTTACTAGGGGCTCCTGTACTAGGAGCAAGGACGCTACTAGGGCTCCTGGCATCGCTACTAGGAGCAAGGACGCTACTAGGGGCTCCTGGCATCGCTACTAGGAGCAAGGACGCTACTAGGGGCTCCTGGCATCGCTACCAGGAGCAAGGACGCTACTAGGGGCTCCTGGCATCACTACTAGGAGCAAGGACGCTACCAGGGGCTCCTAGCATCACTACTAGGAGCAAGGACGCTACTAGGGGCTCCTGTACTAGGAGCAAGGACGCTACTAGGGGCTCCTGGCATCACTACTAGG
>CAXAMN010020002.1:30063-49981 GCA_963970005.1 Durusdinium trenchii
CCATCCTGAATTTTATGAACAACCAGTTGAAATAGAGCCAGTGGACGACGACCATCTACTCGGTTTTCTGATTGATCCTCTCAACAGAACCGTCACCTTCCAACTCCCCACCCATCCCTGGCAGATTCGTGATCCGCAGTCAGCAGGAAGCCACAGGCTACGCCTTTCAGGCTTACAATCACGCCACCACACTCTACAAAAATACACATTTCCATCACATCTAGCACCCACAACAGCACAACAGTTGATGCAGCTCTATATGACAAAAGGTCATTCAAAAGAACACTGCGCCGCGGCGCTGCGGCCAAGAAGAGAGGAAAAGGACTATGCGCCGGTCTTTTGCAGTCTGTCGTTTTGTACATTTCACACTATTGAACTTATTCGCTGTCCTGCCCTTCCAATATTTACTATCCAGATGCCGCCTGATCCGATCTAGTTGCGCCGATACGGCTCAGTGTGTGTGTCCACTCCTGTTTCCAAGGACACTACTCTAGTACTTTTCTAATCTACCCTACGAGCTTTTCTGTACAGAAGCAGGGGGACAACCCCATGGATGCAGTTGGTTGTCCAACGAAGAGGGCTGCATTCCATGGCTGATATGATCCTGGGACGCTAGGATCACGTACCTGCAATTTTAATACTAAGTTTGATCTTCAATCGCTGATGTTTCTAAGTCAGTGCAACGCCGTCTCATACGTTGTTTCCTGCAGTATCTAGATTTAAAGGGCTAATGCACACCGCGAAGCTACCTGAAATCACGCTCCACGGAGCAACCTTCTCAAGTGTGTGTGTCTCTGTGTGTATGGTCTCTGTGTGTGTGTGATCTCTGTCTGTGTGATCTCGGTGTGTGTTGTCTCGGTGTTGTCTCTGTGTGTGTGGTCTCTGTCTGTGTTGTCTCTGTGTGTGTTGTCTCGGTGTGGTCTCTGTCTGTGTTGTCTCTGATTGCAATTTACACTAAGATGTATGTGGTCTCTGTGTGTGTGGTCTCTGTGTGTGTGGTCTCTGTCTGTGTGATCTCTGTCTGTGTTGTCTCGGTGTGTGTTGTCTCTCTATGTATTGTCTCGGTGTGTATGGTCTCTGTGTGTGTGGTCTCTGTGTGTGTGATCTCGGTGTGTGTGTGTGTGTGGTCTCTGTGTGTGTGTGATCTCTGTGTGTGTGTCTCTGTCTGTGTGATCTCTGTCTGTGTTGTCTCGGTGTCTGTTGCCTCGGTGTGTGTGGCGGAGGCGGAGGCGGGAAGCGGACGGGAAGCGGGATGAGACATAGAAAAGAAGAACCCCACACTAAGATGTGGGGAAAAATGAAGGGTGGGGCTTGGATCTCCTGCACAAGCCACACGGGCACTCGGCTGCGTGGTTGTTCCAGCATGGAAATGAACGTTCACAATTGAAAGAACTTTCGCAAATCCCAAAGGTTTAGCTTTGGCAAATTTTCTCCCATGAACTTTCTCCCAAATGCTACTCCTTGGGTCAAAGGCTGACAGACTCTGCTCATGGATCTCATGGACCTCTAGACTTTAAATCAATTGATCTCCGGCCGTGAGATTTCTTGCTTTCCTATGTCCCACAGAATGATGGATCTAGGAAGTGGTCTTAATGGTCTTCACTTGCAAAGTGGTCTTAGTATGTTGGCTTGATGGAAAGCAGGGGAAAACGGAAAACGGTGCAAACGCTGCAGTCGTTCCAAGATTTTGCCAAAAGGCGCGCTGCCTGAACTTCCCCGGCTGCTTAAGCTGATGCCACTTGCACCACGCAACAGAAAGCCTGCACGAGGCTCAACCATCGCAACAAGGGGGCCAACGTCACTGACAGACCCAAAAAAATGCCCAAAGAGATCCTCGTAAAGTGCCCAAAGAGATCACTAGGCACCGGGCTATCTTTTCCAGTTTTGCCATCAGGCTGCCTGTCAGTTGTGCACACTTCACGGTTCGACACGTCACAATATTCACCAGCCTGGTGCCATCGGGGATCTCAATCTCAACCTCACTTGAAGAAGAGTCATCACCTTCCTCATCTGTCGCAATTGACGACCTTCTCGAACTTCTCCACCTCCTCTGCGTTTCCTTCCTGAGCATTGTCGCAAGGGCCCTTCTTTAAAACTCCCAGTGTCGACATACTACGACCTCCCACAGAGTCGAACCCAAGTGGCGGAGCATCCGCCTCTTGCAACTGGCCAAAGTTGTACGCCCCGCTCTTCCGGAAAATCTGACACGCAACGCGGTTTCCAGATCTAGGCTAATTAACTCCGGTGATAAACCGTTTCTTCATGATTCCAAGACCTATGTTGAACAATATGGTCATCTTTGAAGTCACTCATGGTGTGCAAGAGCAACTGCGATACTCAATGGGCATCACTTATGGATTTATGGCTCCCAGCCGCTCCTCAGGTGTCATGAAGACTCAAAGGACGGTCTCTGCCATGGCAGGAAACCATGTGGTCATGGGTGTGGCCTCACGCCCTGTAGCCAGCATTTCACGTTGCACATCTCGGGGCAAACATGGAATGCGAAGAGTTTGCCCAAACAAGTGTTTTTGAAAGTGCTTGATTGCGTCGGGTTGGAGACAAGAAAGTCTTGACTTCGTCCCATTGCTGTGTAAGTGTAACGAGCCGAAAGTAAGCTCACGAATTTGGGCTTTGCAGGCTTTGTCGAATTAGGTGTGAATTGAGAAACCCTAATGAACCCACTGGTCGGCCCATGGGTCCATGTTCAAAAAACACACCAAAAAGATCCAAAAAGCATCTGCAGCCCCTCCACCATGCGCGTGGGGCACTGCGACCAGGTTGCCGCTTTT
Source organism: Durusdinium trenchii (assembly GCA_963970005.1). NCBI lineage: Eukaryota > Dinophyceae > Suessiales > Symbiodiniaceae > Durusdinium > Durusdinium trenchii. Next base: position 32,853 of record CAXAMN010020002.1, read on the forward strand.
TGACCTGGCATTGATGCTCATCACGGGCAGACTGATCCAAACATCACAGGGAAAATCTCAAAATGGAAACTTGTGCTGCGCACTGGTATGCGAGTGGACCAGGCTGGCCCCCCAGAGCTGCATCAACATCAGCATCTTCAGAGTCCTGCGTCATTGCCAATCATTGCATCTGTGAGGTGTCTAAATGTGTTACAAGCATGTAAGTCAACCCAGGTAGCAAATGATGAAGGGCCTCAGCGGCCATATCCTTCTGCGAACCTTGCACTGGGAGCCCCTCCCCTCTAGTGAGCTGCAGCACACTTCCCGATGCTTCACAATCGACTGGGCGCCCAGCTCTGTAAGAGTGCTACTAAGCGTTGGTGATCCGCCGTGCTGACGGCTGATGCCTTGTACATGTACGACAATGAGGGGAAAGCCCGCCTGTAGTGAGGATGTGAATGGTGTATTGTGCCTCCACCACTGCAGACAAAGCTTCCACCTTAGGATCCAAGGCCCGGCTGTCCTGCGTGTTGTGGGGCCTTCGCTTGTTGTGTCCTTCTTGGCTCTGAGGGCAGGAGCTAAAGTGGAACCACCATCTTGCATTTGTATGAGAGCTTGGCTCTTGTATACTTTTCCTCAGAAAGCACGCGACGATAAAGTGCCAAATCTGCTGAGAAGGTAGCATAACTGAGGCACAAGCGTTGCTCATGGCCGACTATGGCCAAAGCACGGTCTAGGGCATCCACAGTGGAGACCAAGCCCTCGACGTCCACCCATCAAGGAAAGTCACTCTCAGAGTTGGCGTGTCCCAGTGCCGCAGTCCTTCTCCTCCTTCATGAAGAGCTGAGCCTCTTTATCTCTGATGCCTTGGGCCTCCTTGCACAAGCAAGCCCCAATCGCCTACGGCTTCTTTTTTTAACTAGCCACTAGTATTGCGATGTCTTACGGTCAACATGTGCAGGAGCGAAAGGAGTTGGGCCTGGAGGTCAGCTTCACCTGATGCAATCGAAGCCGCCAACTCCTGCCCAGCAGCTCTAAGCAAAGTAGAAGCACCTCTTTCCCTGCTTCATCAATTCCAACCTCGATCTTGGTGTTCATGGTTTCAATCCTGAGGCAAAGCCCAAAAAGCAAACTCCCTATCATCGTAATATATAAGCCTTGAGGATTCCCGACTGTTCTGAGGCGTGGGCTCGATCTCGGCCTGTGCCAAGTCGGCCTCTGACTTTTCAACTTCAGCCTGTCACGCCACTCGTCCAACTCCTTCAATATTCTACACTGTTACAGAACAGCATCGATCATGGCTTGCGGCTTGCCTTCACGTCATTATGGCTGTGGCGCAGTTCTCTGGACCTCCAAGAACGGTGTCAGCTGGAAAGTTGAGCATTCTCATGTCTTGGAGAATCTGCGTGGACACCAAACATAGCGGATTCAGCTTAATGCCGTCCACTTGTTGCCTCCCACTGCAGAGTTTCTTCTCTCCCTCGAACACCTTGGTAGGCGCTCAGGTTGACAATAATGATGATGCAAAAACTCCAACTGGGTAACTGGAGGCTGACTGCACGCTGCTTTTTCTGCTCCTTGCTTGGCGCACGCTGCAGCAAAGGGCACACCTCAAATCCTCAAAAGAGAACTCAGCACCAATGCTTGTGGCTCTGGTCATGCTCATCCTGGCATCCAAGCTGGCTGAGTTGGCTGGTCAGTCCGCCTTGTCGATGGGTCTCACTTCTGGCTGCTGGCAAGACCTGGTCGTTGGTATCCAGTGGATCTCTTCATCCAATATCAGCTGGTCATCTCGCAAGGTAATGTCCCAGTTCTACTGCTGCGGCGTCATAGATAGAAAAGTCCCGGAGCTGAGGCGTTGCTTCCTTGCACAAGCAGGCGGCTACTGAGCATGAAACGAAATCCCTTCCGGTCCAACTGATGCCAAAAACACTTTAAAGTCACAAAAGCTTGCGTTATATACTCGGGACATTGATCCTCGACTCGGAAAACCACAGCACGGCCAAGCAGAGAGACGTAGTGATTGGCCCGCCACTTCAATGGGTCCAGAACGCGCTTCTGCATCAAGGGGCCAGCAAACTCAGGAGTCGAAGAACATGTCTCAAGAGGTGCTAGCATGTTCGAGTATAGCGGTGCCTCTTGCCGTATCACAACATCACCAAGAACTGCAGTATCAACAAGCCGTGGATTTGCAATGACGATCTGCTCCTCGGTGCTCAAGAGTTGTTCAGGACGAACAGAAGGATCAATATGATAGGGGAAGCGGGTGAACCTTGGCCAGGCGATTGATACCTGTGTTACATGTGTCAACTCCTTCCATACATGTTTAAGTTTGAGCGTGTCTGTTCAGACTTAGGGCAACACACATTTGCTTCCGCGGCCTGCCATCAGTCTCTCAGCCGGGATTGAATGAAGCTTCCAACAACACAATATGCGAGGCCGACTCTCAACCGCACAAGCATCTATTATATAGGTTGGAGGCCATCGCTAGTAGGTTGGCGATCGAAACGATGTGTTCAACTGCCTTGGGCGCATCTTGTTTGATGCCATACCGCACGCCCAGCACATAGGTCAACTCGCGTGGGTCGAGCTCCTTGCATGCTCTCGAGCTCAGCAGGAAATTTGCAAAGTTTAGAGAATGCATACGAATACGAACCTAATTGTAAGCAGTGTCCTGAAGAAGATCTGCGAGCGTCCCCATGGAAGGAGAGAACAGGAACATGTCCCAACCGTGGCTCACTGAAATGACCTAGGTGTCGCAACCAAGCGCCAAGTGGCAGCAATGGCAACTTCTAAAGTAGCGTCCTTGCTCCTAGTAGCGATGCCCTTTGCTCCTAGTAGCTTCTTGTTCCTAGTAGTACGGCCAGGAGCCCCTAGTAGCGTCCTTCCTCCTAGTAGCGATGACCTGCACCACCGAGAGCATTCTCAGGCCAAGGCCCAATCAGCATTTTGTCTCGCACGTTGCCAGCAGTGCTGCTGTACCAGAGTCTGTGCCAGGTGCGTCGTGGAGGTCTTGTAGCCCGCCTTCTGGTACAAATCCCTCAATGGCGGTATGCTTGGAATCGACCCCTCGTAAAACAGCTTCCCCCTCTCCTGTAGTTCTTTAACAATGCTCAATTCCCTGAAAGAGCCATCCAGATCGTAAAGGTAGATCTTATCGACACCGAGGTAGTCGCTGTAGTACCGGAACCAAAACTCAGCATGTTTGGGCACTCGCTGCTCCAAACCTTCAAAGTCCCAAACCTGCTGCGTGCATAGTGCGATGTGCGGCCGGGGTTCCGCTTGCCGAAGTGATTGCCGCAAGGGCACTACCAACTCCAAATTGGGCATTTGCAACGGAGCGCGTGCAGACCTTCTCAACACAACTTCATGTGGGAAATCAGGTGCACTCCCCCCACTCACAAGGTCATCCGCCCATCGTTCAGGCGCTTCGCACCGCACAAATAGGACAGGTGGATCCTTGGTCCCTGGCATCTCTGCAAGCATCGAGGCACTGAAAACGTCACCACGGCTCCTCTGACCCTCAAAGACGCACTCAAACTCCCACAGGGCTCCTCCACTTGGGCTCGGCAACACTTGACACCGACTGTAACCTCACAACAAGTGGGGGTGTCTGGAACTTTAGGAGGGCCTGGTCCTCATGCTAGCCTTGCAATAAACAGTTTCCAGGCTTAAAAGCGGGTTGGGTCTTGCACTTTGAATATCCAGAATTTGCATGCATGGCTCCACAAGCACAAAAGCACAAAGCTTCGGTGCTGATATATAATTGCTGCCAAACAACAGCGCCCAGAAGCTGTACTATGATACAGTACGTGTTTGGTTAAAAGATGTTAAAAGAAGCTAGGGACAGCTTTTCAACTGAATGCACATACTTAACAAAATCTAGCTATGACCGCGTGCAACTTTTTTCCTTGAAGAGACAAGAGTGCTGATGCACAGCTGATGGTATTTCTGATCATTTGCGATTATATATATGCAGGACATTCTCTTTGACCTGAAGCAGCCACGAGGTGAGGAGGATTCGCTTGGTCTCGACGATGTCAAATGACGATTTGTTCTTCTCTGGCTCTGGGTTGAGGTTGCTTGGATCCTATTTTTGCACCTTTTGGGGGTCCGGTTTGTACCAGAGTTTGTGGAAGCATCCCGACCTCATTCCCTTGCCGGCACACTGACTCATCTCCTTCGGTGGGCATTCTAAAGTCTGTGCTGTCCATGGCTTTGATGTGGTCCGTCATTTCCCAAATATGGCGGTGGAAGAGGAGCATGCCGTCCGCATCGACGCTCCAAGCAACCAAAGAGATTTCCAAAGCACAATGGGTGGTATCCGCATCTAGTGCTGTCACCTCACTGTTTTGCCAACTTTCACAGTTGCTTGAGCACTGTACCACTTCAAACAGTTTTGTTGGTTGCTCTGTTTGGTCTTCTGATTAATTTTTTTATGACATGTTCCATCTTCCCTGCTCCCTCCCAGCTTCGGCACGTTGTATTCGCCACCAGAGGTCACTGTGCTTGGAAACATGGGCGATCGGCTGCGGTCGAGCTCCATTTTCAGCTGGAAACACCGAGGAGCCGAGAGACGCTCGGCCGCTCGGAAGATCCTGACCTTGCTGCCGGAGGAGGAACACTAAAAATCGGAAGCAAGCAAACAGGATTACACAAGGGAAAAATATCCACCTCATCCCGTCCCCCAGAAAAGTGCCGAAATTGGTTTGCAACAGCACGTGTCACACACCAGCATTCGACTTAGGTCCACACATATGATCCCGGATTCCTCGGGTCGCTCAGCAGCTCAATTACATTGTGAGCCGCTGCGAAACACAATCCAAGATTCTCTACCACATCGTCAAAATGATCGATCATCAAATGGGCGCAGTCTGCCAGCGTCACGCACGGAGATGGGCGACCTGCCACACACCACAGAAACTCACCATGGGGGAGCCTCCCCAGACCAGCCTGCAAGCAAAGCCATCTCGTGCGCATCAGAGTTTTGACCTCACAAGGCTGTTAGAAGGTAATCTAATTCGACACAGCATCTTGGAACTCCATTTTGGAAGAGCTGCACTCAGTGCTGCAAGCAGCTGGAAATGCTAAACAGGTTGCCTGCGACGCCAATCGACAATCCGAAGTGTCAGTCCATGAGAAGGCAAAGCTTCGGCAAGTTTGCAACTTTCCCTCAGCAGTCATTGACCACAAGTCTGGCCTCCACCAATACCTCAGATCCGCTATCAAGCAAAATCCAGCAACAATGGCCCTCGTGATCACACAAGCAGCCCCGGAGACTCGTGCAGCGCTCTCTGTGCCCACATGCATCGACGTTTGTTTTGAAGGCTTGCAAACCTGCTGGCCATGCTCAGGGGCCTCTTTCCCAGAATTGAACTCAGACCACGGCGGTCTTATATAGGGACGCGCCGCCTTCGCTTCGTCCTTCGTTTGGTCGAACCCTTTGTTTACGCTCCAGCTCTACTTGCTGATCATCGTCTTTGTGCAGACTTTGCTGGCTAGGGTCTAGGCGAGTTTTCACCCCGAGCGTGACCAAAGAGGATGGCAACGTCTCGATCCCGCCACGAACGTGACGTAAATATTTTATCGCAGTTTTTGGTGCTTTTTTCGAGCTACCCCAGTCTCCAGCACACTTCTTGGCGAGGTGGAATGATATGTCGGATGAGGGCGGGAACAATCCATCGGCCAAGTGCAACTGCACTTCATACTTCAGCGTCGCAAGCCAAACCGGCGTGTGACACAATGCTCAAGTTTGCAAAGTTCTTGGATAGGCATGGTTTGCACGATAGGACCTTGGTTTGCCTCCTGAGGAGCCGGACTATGACACTGAGTATGACTCCGGCTGGCCGCTTAGGCTGAGTGACCGCAGCAAGATGAGAACGCTTCGGGCACCAAAAGTGGATGAGACTTCGATGCGAATGCACCTACCGCCGCTACTTCCTTGCCGAGATCTACGGCTCGATCGCAGTAGAATAAATTACTGTCATCGAGTTCCACAGACCACTAGCTCCTCGCCAAGCCGACAGCGCGCAGCGGTTGAACCGAACCTCACGGAGATGAGCCTTGCGGACTCCTTTGTCCTCAATGCTCTAATGATCTTATGAGAAGGAGGTTCAGGCTCTAAGCTGCAGGCCTCAGTGCCGATGAGCGCCGACACATTCTGTCGGCCGCCCACGCATGGGTCCCTTGATTTTGAGCAAGTGAATGGAGGCTTGCAAACTTTGTGCGATGAACCTGCTCGTCTGGTGCACATGGAAACTTGAAGCACTGTGCGGTGGGCGGCTATGATGCTGAGGTGCAGACCTTAGGCCGAACACCAGGCTGCTGTGGGCTGAAGTTCATGGAGCTGCCAGTCCATCGTCCACGGCATGCCTGGCTTCCTGGTCCTAGTGGACGCCGCGCAGGCCATCGTGAGTACGATGCGGAGGTGAATGAATCACCGCTTGGCTTGGCCACCCTTCGTTTGGATTTGCGCTGCACGACGGTAGTTTCAGACTATGATTTGGGCGGCCTTGACCAAGAAGAGTGCTGCAAGCCGAGTTGGCTTACAGCGCTCTCTCCAATCATGGCTCTGGGCAAGCAACTTCGATCCAGCGTTCAGTGCCGCCAAGAAAAATAGAAGGCCCAAGGACAGATGCCCATGAGAGTCAGTCAAAGACCACAGCTTTTTGTTTCCAGCTGCAAGGCATGCATCGACCTTTGTTTTGGAGGGGGCCTCGTTCAAGATTGAACTCAGACCATGTGCCGCTTTCGCTTCGTGCTTCATTTGGTCAAGCCCTGTTTACGCTCAACCGTGCTCCCGCTACAAAAGGTTCATATTTGAAAATAAAAATCCAAAGAAAAAAACACAACTTAAAGTAGGACAAACATTTGGTGCTTGGATACCGTGAAAACCATGTGCGCAACACCGGCATCATGGAGTTCTTCCCAAGAATGGCCATCCAGCATCAGAATCCCCCACATGGCTTTGAAGACCTCAGGCTGGAGCAGTACAAAAAGATCAAAAAAGCAAAGAGTTCTACAATTATACATCATCCAGGTCTAGGTTTGTGGCAGCGCCTACAGTGCCTACAGCAGTTCCAAACCGAGATGGCTCAGGCCAATACTCGAACATAGTGAGACAGCACGGCATCTTGATCGAGGTCACGCTTCACGGACCAAATGAGCTCCCACAACCTCACTCCACCCACTGCCGGCGAGGATCATTGAAGCAACACAACCTTATGGGAAAAAATGGAAAACATGTTGTCGGGCGTAGGGCTCGATGACAGCGTGGATAACGAACCGGAGAGGCCAGCCAACTGCACCTTTAGGAGTGAGCACTTGCTGAAAACGAAAAAGGCAAGCATAGCGCAAGCGCTGTCAACCACGTCCAACGAGCAACCAAAGCAGCCAAGAGGCCAAAAAGACAGGCCAAGCCAGTGCCCATCTGCTTAGTAAGCATCATCATCTCTTCCTTGCTGCTTGTGTCAAGCTATGCCCAAGGAAAGTAATTTCCTTTGAGCCGCTTCTCGCAGTTTTAGTTTTCCGTGTTCTTGCAATTGCTCCAGGTGTGATCTAGAGCATCTAGAGGTGCTTTAACAAGTGCCACAAGAGTCATCCTGCTCACATTCATCCACATGCCTCTTCATGTAATAGCTGTACCTTGAATCAGGGGAGCAAACACTGTGTGCTTAGACACTCTCCGCCTGAGAAGTTGCTTGAAACAATCGGCACCGCAACTGTTCCAAGCCACTGAGATGAGATACTGAGCTCACTCCCCTCGTTGAGGCGCAAGATCTCCACAGGCCGACGCATCACCAAATCCAGCACCCTTAGCAAGCTGCATTTGTGCTGAATGGGTTGTTCAACCATTGATTGATATGGGCGCCGCACAACAAATGTATAAGGAGTTGGGATGGAAAGCCAACAGTTTCACCATACATTCTTAAGGGGAGTAGATGTCCTCTGTCTCTCACTCTCCATGGCGCTGACAGTCGAGCCGTCTGCCAGTGTGGGTGTAAAGGGTTCGGAAAAAAGGAACTTGTGTTAAGGCCTGTGTCACGCCCAATTCGGACATGTCTGATGGTCTGATATCTGATATTGGAAAACGGGCTGTAGGCTCTGCGAACGCATGACATGGGCAAAGCCTAGCCCTTCATTGCACATTGTTTGGAAGCAGTCACCTGCTGTGGATGTGCTGCTTTCATTCGAGGGTCTCCGCAGAATTCGGCAACACCGGCATCCGGGACTAAGAAATCGCAGGCCAGTCTCCGTCCATGTGGCCAAGAGGATGAACGGACAAAGAAGCAGTCTTCTGTGCGGGGATTCTCTGCGACCAGTCTGCACCCCATGACCACCTTGTGAGTGCCTCGAGATAAAGAAAGCAAGGGTCTGACAAAAAGAGCCTTCACAAAGTGAGTTGAATGGGTTTTTGTTTCAATCTTTGCACGAACAAGGTGAAAGGAGAAGGCCGGCGCCTCCATCTTGGATTTCTTCTCTTCTCCAATCAAGTTGGTAGCCAAGCTCAAGCATGCCTCGGCATGTGTCACACCTCCACGCGTGGAATGAATGCATCAGTCACCTCTGTGGCCAAGGTGCGCGTGAGGGTCTGATGCCGTGAAGGCTGTCCATGATATAATGGCACCTTTAGTCAAAAAAAGGTGCAATGCATGCATGCATGTATGCATGCATGCATGCATGTATGTGTGTATGTATTGCATGATATATAATCGCATATGAAGAAAAGTGACATAAAGTGGCAAACTGCGTTTGTTGGAAAGAATGGCCCGTCGTCTCCCGGCAAGCGTCTGAGACTTCCAATTGCACTTCTTCAATTCGCTCCAAGAATGCCTCAGATGGGTCAACCGTTCACTCGATGTCACTCGCTGCCTGACAACATTTCCGAATTCAATGCTCCAGGTGAGATACTGATGCCAAAGGCGATGAGGAATATGCCAAGGCTGAGAGAATTTCAACATCAGCACCCTGCGCATCCAGTTTCAGCTTGATCGGTGGTCCTGAATTACCAACACTGGCAGGCACATCTTCTTGAGCATGGGATGCAGGTTTTGATCAACAATCATCTAATCCAAAAGAAGCGAACCGAACCACTCCAGCAATCAGTCATCTATTTCCCACAAAGCTGCACTCCGGCACTCATAATCTTTCTGGCCTTGCTGTAGTGCCTCCGAGAAGTCCGGCTTTGCCTCTGAAGGTTTGGTGCCCAACATCAGGCCGTGCAAGAGCAAATCGAGGGACGTGACCTCGAAGGCCGCCCCGGTGCAGCTCCAAGGGCCGCCCAACTCTGCGGCTGAGAGGCTGGAACAATGATCACAGGCCCTTTGGCAGTGCAAGCGTGATCGAAGCTTTCATTTGGTGCTAGCAGACTATTACCTGAGATGAAGCAGATTCAAACAGAAACGGTTCGGCCTATTATGACGGCATTTTGGAAACGTGTAGGTCTAGGAGTCTAGGAGTTGTGAAGATGTGATGCACTCGCCACCGAGGAAGTCATTGGTGTGCAGAGATCGAAAGCCCCAAGTCAATCCTGAAGCAGCTTAAAATGAGAGGTGCGGATGCAGTGGATGCATCTAACCACACTAAATGCCAGCCTGGCTCCCAGGATAAAGCCACAGGCAGCGCAACCACACGGGACAAAACATCTGCATAGTCGACCTCGCCCAAAAAAGCTAAGGAGAAAGTCCGTACAGGTATAGCATAGACTCGAAGACTATAGAAAAAAATCAAAAAGCAGTTCTCAGGCCTTGAGGCGTCTGTAAAGCTCAAGAAAAGCCTTGAGGCGACAAGCTTCTTTGATCCGAGTACGTCCAAGTTTCTCCAAAGAATCGTTTCCAGGCCCCGGGCGGCCCTTCCCGGCTCCACTAAGACCAGCCAAGCTCTAGGATCAGCTCTCAACTCAGGTAGGAAGCGACTCCACTCGTGGGCACCAACATCAATGATGACCTCAAAAGAAGGCGAAAAGTAAAAAGGAACAAAATTCAAGTAAAAAGAAAAATATTGAAAAAGCCTCACCTGGGAGATGTCCGCGCCGCTTAAGGCCCGCCAAAGGCGAGTTTGCCATAAGAGCACCGGTGCCATGCGCGGCGCCTCTGGCCTGGGCACTCGGAGCATGGTCCGAATGGAAAACACACAGAAGCACAAGCAGCACAGGGCGTGTTGTTTCGATCTAGCGACACCATCAGGTCCAAAACCGATGCCCTGTAGCTTTGCCCATCAGGTGCTACAGAACTGAGAGCATCGAAGACCTCATGTTCAATCACACAATACAACGCCGCGCTTAAAGTATATCAACGTGGGTCACTTCCCAGCTCATCAAGGCGATATGAGTTGTGACATGTTTTATCGAGCTAAAGATTAGATGATTAGAGTTTAAGAAGCAAATCCCTTGGCAACTCGAGTTCAAAAGCATCCTTTTGCAGAAAGCCGTGCTTGCTTGGAGGCTGCCCTTTTCCTGCCTCCGTTCCCTCGGCCAGGTCGAAGAAGAAGTCCGGCACAAAAACTGGATCCAGAAAAGCGTCGATGTCCCTGTGCTAAGCAAATGCAAAAGCCGACTGTGTGTAGAGTTCAAACTGCTTCGTTGAGAAGAGCCCGTCTGCAAGGAACTGATGATTTCCGAAACTTCCTACTCTGTGTGTCACATACACGAACTACATTCCCAACCTCAAGGGTAGCGGCTCGGAGGACACCAAGACTAGTTGGACAAGGCAAAAGCTGCATGTCCTGAAGGTCTACACGGATTGCATGCCAGGCCCAGGAATCAAACAAAATGGTGTTCAAACCAGAGCAGATATCAGCAACTCTGGCGTGGTGTCCCGATCCTCGCCATGCCATAAATCTCTAGACGTACTGTCGTCGTCGGCGCATGCAGCACCAGCTATGATGCCATGGCCAGCAACCGTCAAATCCTATCTGTGGCATACCTCCGCGAATCTTGCTGTTGACGGTGATTTTGTGCAGTTTTTCTGCTTTGTCTACCGCAGCTAGAATCAGCCACGCTTGGGTACTGGGCCAATTTGCTGCACATGGTTTGTTGGATTTTGGATGTCACTACCCGTCCTCCCAGAAGAATTTGCCCTCTCAACAAATTGCAAATCAATGTTGCAAAGGCGAGTGGGATAGAAGCATTCAGGTCTTGACTTTCTGTGCATCCGCTCCCTCCTCTGCAACCTCAAGGAACGATCTTCTCAAAAACAGGCCACGGCCAGTCACCCCAAGAGGATGTTCCTAGGAGATGGCCTGTGATTGAAGGTTGGTCAGCAGCTTCAGGGCTTGTTGGACCTTATAAAGCAGTTTCACAGAGAATGCCAGTCACAAGTTGACTCCTAGAAGGAGTCCTCACAAACAAGAACCAGCTGGTCCGTGGAAGGAAACAGTCAAATCGCCACGGAAGAGCAACGTGAAAGACAGGTTGAGTCTGACTTGTTTATCATGTTCCCACAAATGGCACGAAAATATATCATACATTTACATAGGGGCGCGACAGCTGGTGCTTCCAGCTCACCAGCATTTCCACACACCTCACACAAATAGCATCTTCCATACTTCAGCTCGGTGGACGCTGTTCACCAAGGTCCCAACACAGATTGTCAGCAAAAGCCCCAGCGTCTTCATTGCATGGCCTGCTCTCTTCACGCTCGATTCTGCTCATGGCGTTTATGACTTCATCAAAGCTGAGCTTCTCACAGGGCTTCGCGCAGGCCAAAGTCGCCCGCGCGAAGGACTGGTCTTCAGCCAAACACAGCGGTTCAGCCGGATGAAAGTACAGAACATCATGCACTCACAGCTCCCCTTCTGCTCATGAAACCAAAAATTCAATCAATCCAAGCACTGGATACTTACTTTTGGGAAATCAGTCAACAGCAATCCATTCGAGTGGAATCCGGCGGCTACCGAACTTCTCTCTGTTCTCGCCCTCAGCAAACAAGCCACTAATGCACAATGTGCTTCTCGCACTGACAGTGACAAAACTGTGCTGAGAGCAGGGCGAAACAATGCGCTGATTCTGTCTTCGCCGGTCTGCCTGATTCTGTCTTCGACAGTACGGGCGCCGGCTAGTTGTGCTCTCTTTTCTCGTGCAGCCAAGCGGCGAGAAGCGAAACTTTGCACACGAGTTTTCTTCAGCTGAGGGGTGCGCTTGTGCAGGAAGTAAAGCAAGTCTTTGCAGGTCTCGCTGGCCCGCTGAAGTTCCTGAAGCAGTTCAGCCGGTGGCTGGTCATGCGGGTAGAGTGACTCGCACTTTTGCCAGTAAACGTCCATCTCCGCCATGCTCAACGCATGCACGCGCTGCAGCTCTGAGAAGGTTCGGGCCACTCCATCCATGGGGTCAATTCGCCTAACGAATCGCGGATCTGAAGCATCAGCGACACAACGTTTGCGCTCATCCTCTGCTATCTGGTGGCGCAGCATCGATCGTCTGTACTCACTGCAAGTTTGCTCAGGCCCTGCTGCGAAGAAAATGCGATCACCAGAATTGATCACCTCTTCATACGCCTCTTCCTGCGAATTTAGTACAGCAACTTGTTGCATCAAACGCTTGGACGCCACTTGCTCGGCACACTCCGAGATCTCTCCCAAGGACTTTCCAGATTCAAGGAGCTCCGCGGCTGATACCTCGAGCAGCTGTTTCACTATCTCCTGGATGTACCTTTGGGAAGGAGCCTCGCTCTCCCTAATCCATTCTGGCACAAGAAAGCCGACAGGAATTGGCAATAAGAGCTGCCACCAGGATTTCTCTGACATCTCCTCCTTTTTTGTGAGACCCATTTCTTGAAGGAAGGACTGTTTGAGGCCACCAAGGCACAGGTCATAGTCGGCGGTTGATAAGCCGAGCGTAAAATGTACGGAAACTTCAGTGCCCCCTGTGCCTTCAGTGCCTGTGGCATGAGGAAATCCCATCGGCACGAAAAGGACTTCACCCGGGTGTAGGACAACATCCAAGAGTGGCTCATGCAGCTCAGAATCCAGCAATCGGTCATCATTCTTTCCCCGAAACAGTGGATGGGAGTGGGGCATCCGAAGAGGTGGTGCAAAAATTCGCCAGTGCTTCGCACCTTGGCTTTGAAGGACGAGCACATCGTGGTTGTCTGTATGAACATCCGTCGACACCGACCGACCAGGCCCAGTGACATACACATTGATATTGCTGGGAAACTGGAAGGCACGGTTGGCTGCCAAGCACAGCTCAGCCGCAACTGTCCAATGAAGCGAAGCAGTGTTTAAGAAAATGGTGCCATATTGCAGCACGTCCAAGAGTTCTGCCATATGTCGAATTGGAGGCAAGCTGATTGGACACCGAAAGTCTGCCCCATCAGTGAGAGTGAGCGCGGACTCGCAGGGTTTTCGGACGGATGGTGCGCTCAATCCATGCAAGATATCATCCAAAGTAAGCAGATTCTTAACAAAATGGGTGGGTAGAACAAATGGGCCTCTCCTCTCCCCAGCCCACAGCATCTGAAACTCTGTGCTAGCGGCAAGGGATGTAAAGAATTCGCTGAGGCATCTCTGGCCCGGGTGCGAAGGAAGCTCATTTTGAACATCCGCGTAAAGTTGTTCAATGCTGCACCTCAAAGACTCATCTATCTTTCTGATGTCAAGATCTGTCCATGGAAACGGCCCCTTGTTTCTTACCAAGGGCCGGTGAGGGACCTTCAACAACTGGAGCCAATGAGGGGCAGGCTGGTTAGCCAGCTGATCAATAGGATACGACAATACCTCTTCGTTCCGCAACTTCCAGCAATCCTGACAGTAGAGCTCTTGAGAAAAAGAGGGCAAGTAGCCGGCACCGGCAGTGGACCACTTGCCACACTGCTTGCATTGCAGGTTTAATAGGTCCACCATGCAAAATTGCTCAAGGCACGATCAAGCCAACCTTATTTCATGCGATACTAGTATGAAGAATGAATAAACCAACAGCCTGGAGTTTGTAACCCTGTCATATGGAACCATGCCGGCAGCCTGGAGACTTGAACCGAACCTCTGCGGAGAATATCCCTCTTGCCGTGAACCCAAGGTTGTCACATCAAGCGGCATGAAACAACTCTCTGTTTTGAAGCACGGGTGAAGAACTTTTCTTCTCTTGCACAAGGTTTGAACTGCAAACAAGGCCATGGGACCATGTGGGGCCATGTGAGGTTGCACCAGGGACAGCACATGGAATACTTGAATTGAAGAGACCGCCGCGACATATCCCATCACGCTGCACAAGTCCAAATCCCAAGGGAAATAGTCCTCAACAACCGTCCGCACATAGCCTACGTCAAGCTGGCGTGCCCGAAGATTGTACTTCTTCTGGTTGGGTAGTGCCGACGATGATGCTGCACCGCGTTGACCTCATGTTCGCGCCTTCGCCGCCTCTTCGGGCCTTCGCTCAATCTAAAGGCTCATAGGATGCAGGTCTTTGGGGCTCCGTGGGCTCTGTGGCCCATGTGTTTTGGTCCTTGCTCGGACTAGCCGCAGCGCGTTGAAGCCAATGCATTTGCAGGGGTGTAGCATCCACAAAGGCCCATGCAATGCTTGTAAGGTCATTGGGATGAAGACCGCCCTCTGCTTGGACTTTGGCAACATTTGCCAAGGAGACCAGTAAGCGCTTCCAGTCAAAGCCATCAGTCTCTGAACCTCTGTACAGGGACAAGGCCCACAAAGTATTACTCAAATCCCTGGAGTTGAAAGCGGGAGCTGATGTATGCACCGCATCTAAGGAAGGCCTCAACATCTCTGAATCCCAGATAGCCAGAAAGGCAAAGCTCCACAGGATGTTGGCCAAACTTTGGGGAGACATCTCCTTCACCTTCTGCATAACTTCGCAGGAAAGCATCATCAGCAATGGGGCATCGCTCCGTGAGAGGATCGCCACAGACCATGCTAAGTTGCTCAAGTGCCGACCGCTGAATTGCTGAACCTGCTGAGATGCCCGGTGTGACAGCGACTCCCACACGATCTCGTCTGTGCTCCTAAGCACTGCCAAAGTCCAAACGGTATTGGCCGTGGCTTGCGCTCCAAAGTCAGTGTGGGCCGCCAAGATTGGGGCCTAAGGGCCACGGTTCTCTATCAAATCACGTGGGTGGCCATGAAATGCGGATCCTTTCGCTAATATTTTTCCGTGAGCTCAGGGTACAGCCCATGGCGGTGGTGTTCAAGCAAAACCTAATCTACTTTGCAGTCTCAGTCTCACCTTTCATTTTCAAGTTTTGGTTGACTCTGTAAGTGTGGCGTTGGTGGTTCAGCAAACAAGGGTCGGCACAATCGTTTGAAGTATGATTTTAAAAAATAGAAAAACATTCCTACCTACAAATGTTCCAGGGCGAACGGGGTACTCAAAACAAAAGTGCACACAAAGCACTCGATCTCTTTTTGCTAAGGGCGGAATGGGGGCGGAAATGCAACAACATGCATGTTGTTGGGAGAAATCTCACACGTTTAAATTGAGCTTGGCCAAGTACCGTCCATGAGTCTTAAAGATTGTGTCTCTCACGTCAGGTCTCAAAGTTCGCCTGCAATTCTCGCAGTCCACGCTGTCGCAAGGTGTTTGAAGCGCGTAGAGGCCGTAGCTTTGCTAAGCGGTGGGCCGCTGTGGCCACACTGATCGGACTGAGCTCGTGGTGTTTCAGTGCCAGGTAAATGCCTTCGGCATCGCCACGCGCAGCCGCTGACAAAATGCTTTGCTGAGTCGATTTGGTACGGACAAAGCACCTAGGTCTCCTTGGCAGCGCACACAAGGAGTGACTGAGGGCCATTCCTATGCCACTTGCGAGCCAAAATGCGTTCAAATGGGCAAAGCTCGACCGACTGTGAGTCAACTGCACAATGCTTGAACCTGCAAGGCGTCCACTCCCTAGGCAAACCTGCGCCAACCGAACAGCATTCGGCTGTTTCTCACGGGGTGATTAAGTCCAAGAATCCAAGAATTATGGGGTCGGTGGGAGTTGTCTTGTTTCTTGTGCAAAGGGGTAATTGGAGTCATGCTCCGAGGCGAGCCTAGCAGAATTCGGAGCAAAGAAGAGCGCCAAACTACAACCTTAATCCAGT
Source organism: Durusdinium trenchii (assembly GCA_963970005.1). Taxonomy (NCBI): domain Eukaryota; class Dinophyceae; order Suessiales; family Symbiodiniaceae; genus Durusdinium; species Durusdinium trenchii. Next base: position 48,858 of record CAXAMN010020002.1, read on the forward strand.
TGATTTTGAGACATTGGGTCCTTAGAAGGAGACTGTGAAAAGACTCTTGGGAAGTTCAACTTGGTACTGGCTGGCCAGAATTCCATGCTCTTCTGCCTAAGGTTACATCTAGATTTGGATATCAGCCACTTAGGATTGGGGTATATAGGTAGCATGACTGGGCGAAGAAATCACACATCCGTGGCCCAGCTAAAAGGCTGCACGGACCTTTTTCATACAAACATCAAGAGCGTGGTTCCAGCTGAAACTCCACTCGCAGTGCTACAAGATCAAACAAACACAAGGGTGTTGGAGAGTGTAGGAGTCCAGAACGTGCACTTGTGAAATCTTGTAAATCTCTCAATTTCCCCTGCATGACGTTGCATCATCTTCAATTCACATCGGTGGCGCAGGCTCAGTGGGGCTCAATGAATCTTTTGGTCAAATGCTTGAGCTTGACTCAGTTGCAGTTTCAGATCTGGGATTCCTCGTTGCACAATGTTGCTAGTGGTCTTCCAGCCGAGTCTTGTTGATCATGAATCATGCAACTGCCACGGTGCCCTGGCGAGCTCGCCTCATGATGATCATGATGTCGTCCTTGGAGCCCAGCTTGCTGAGCTCTGCTTCCATAGCAGGGAGTTGAGCGGACATATTCACTTGCACAATCTGATCCCCACAGCAAACCTGCGAATCGGGATGGGACACATTCCATTCTGAAAGGAGACCTTCTTTCAAGTGTAGAACCTGAAGTTCTGGGCTAAGTTGGCAGCCCAGTTTGCCCCTTGGCTTCTCCAGCTTGACCCCATAGGTTTCCGAAGAAAAACTTCTCGCCAAAACCAACTGTATGATCTCAGTTGCATCACATATTCGTTCGAACAGTTGATTCCTGGATCCATTGGCTTCAATGATCAAGTCGTCCACAAGAATGGCAGACCTTGGATTCTGCAAATTCCACGACGTGATGCTGCCCTTCTCCTGGATCGACTTGATTTTCAAGGACTGTTGGTCAATCTCCGCGGCCAGCGATGCAGCTTCCAACGTGGCGGTGAAGACTTGGTCATGCGCCTCGGGCCGGTTTTCTCGCTCCAATCCGAGCCTCATACATACATACATACATACATACATACATACATACATACATACAT
>CAXAMN010020002.1:53886-94680 GCA_963970005.1 Durusdinium trenchii
GGCACCAATCAGCAAAGACCAACAGCAACGACAATAACCACAAGCGCATTCAGCAAAAGCCACAACAAACAACCAACAAGAACATGAACCAAAACAAGCGACGAAGCAACAAACCAAGCAACGTGTTGAAATAGTCCGGTCGGCGCAGTCGCGCAGTCTCTTTGTTTTCTTTGCATTCAACATGCACTTGTTTTACGTGGCTGTGGTCTGCTGCTGGGGGGGGGCGCTGCGCCCCCCAACCCCCCCCGCACCACGAAATCTGCACTTCATCTCCAACACCCGCGCCTGCCACGAAATCACATTTTAAGGTGAACCCCCTGCAGCAAAACACCTTCTCCACCAACCAACCAAGCCCCCGGGGGGGGGAACCCTCCCCCCCCTGCTCTTGCCGGCGGGGGCGGGGGGGGGGGGGACCCCCCCCCCCCCGGGTTTTTGGGGGGGGGGGTGGTTCACCCCCATCGTGGAACGATGAAGGTGCCTACTATGAAGCTGATGAGTGGGCTGTCGAAGACTACATGCCCGACGAGGAGGACGCCTTCGACTATGATGCTGGTTACTATGGTGAAGAAGAGCCAGTTGATGAGTATGGCGAACCAGCCGAGGAACCTCACGAACTCGCTGAACAATATGATCATGCCTATGCGACCTACTTGGACGCCCGGCAGAGGTTCCAGCAGTTGAAACTGGCTCGAGGCTATCTTCCTGTTGTGGCCCTGACCGATGGCAGCACCGCCACGCCAGTTGCTGCAAGCTCCTCCTCACCGAAAGGAAAAGATCGCAGTTCTTCCAAGGGCAAAGGAAAATCCAAGAACAAGCACAAGGGCTATGGCAAGAATGTTGTGCGCTGGCGCTACCCCTCAAGCGGTGGCAAAGCTGCTGATCCAAAGGGGCAAGCTCAGGCCACGACTTGCCTTCGCTGTGGCCAACCTGGTCACTGGGCTGCACAATGCCCTCAGTCAGCACGGTCTTCATCGTCTCCCAACAAGCGACCGGCTCCTTCGACTACCACTGAAGGCATGGCAGTGCATGCCGAGAAAGCTTTGGTATTGTTCCAAGATGAACATGGTGAAGAACGCCCTGACGCTACGATGCTGGATCCTGGTGCCTCAGCTTTCCTCAGCGGCTATGGACCGTTCAAGCGCTACCTGGACCACTTGAGTTCCTTGAACTACCCGGTCAACACCATCCGGTTTGCCCGCTGTGACAGGCAGTTCCACTTTGGTGGTGACGCTTCCTCTCAAGCTCGCTGGACGGTGGACCTTCCAGTGATGTTGGACGACCGCTTCGGCACCATCCAATGCTACTTGGTTCCGGGCAACACTCCCATGCTGATGGGGAGACCAGTGATCGAGGCTCTCCAGATGGGCATTGACTTCAGCCAGAAGCAGATTCGCTTCGGCAGTTCGCCATGGCATCCGGTCCTGGTCGGCAAGCACGGTGAGTATCTCCTCAGCCTCACCAATGGCATGGAGCATGTACCTGATCCAACCAAGTCGCTGTTCGCCCTGCAGATTGCAGAGGAGGTTCCTGGCAGTCACTTGCCTTCAACGACTTGGAGCACATCTTCACGGCGAATGACCAGATCCTTGCCGACAATGGCCTGGAGCTTCCTCTACTACATCGATACACCCTTCGAACTATGGAGGTTCAATTGACCACGTCAGTGAACGCCACTGAGGCCTACATCACCAGCGAACTACATCCAACCGCAACGGCAAATCAGAGAGCGCTGTGGGAGGTCTACTGCGGCAAAGCACGAACCGGCCAACACGCCGAGGAGATGGGCATGAAGGTCGAACGCTTCTCTCTGGAAACTGGCTGGGACTTCAACCTGAAGAATCACCAAGCCCAGTTCTTGCAGCGCCTGGACGCTGAAGAGCCTGATGAAGTTCTACTTGCCCCTGAATGCAAAGTCTGGTCTCGCATGCAGGCCCTGGCCTGCAGAACAGCCGCTCAGCAAGAAGCTCTTGTGGCCCGCCGTGAGCATCATCATCGACGACATCTCACCTTCGCCAAGCGAGTGTTCCTCCGACAAGTCAGTCACGGCCGCCATGCACATCTTGAGCAATCACGTCACGCACTCAGCTGGCACACCCAAGCTCTGAAATCGCTTCCTGGCTACAATGCCGACTTTGACCAATGCCGGTATGGAGCTATGTGCATGGACGTCGATGGACAATGGAGGCCAGTGCAGAAGAGCGCCAGGATGTTGACCACCAAGAAGTCCGTTCTGGCAGCCCTGCACTTGAAATGTGAACACGACCATCAACACTGCCCACTTGAAGGAGCTGCTCCCGGCTATGGCCCTCGCACGACCTACCTCGAGGACTACCAGCCCGCCTTTGCTGCCACCCTGGCTGCAGCGATTGCTCAACCTGAGCCGGCACAACTATGGGATTCAGCTTTTGCGGTTGACGCCTCCGAGAAGAAGGCCACAGGACACCTTTTCAAGCTGCAGTCGGAAAATCGACAGGACGCACTTCGCACAGTCCAACGACTGCACCGCAACTTGGGCCATCCAGCGCCTGAGGCCTTGGCTGATTTGTTGATGGCTCGTGGAGCTCACTCCTCCGTGGTGTCTGCCGCCAAGGAGTACAAGTGTGTTGCCTGCCTCAAGCACAAGAAGCCAAATCAAGTGGCACCTTCCTCAATGCCACAACAGCGAAGTTTCAATGAGGCCATCCAAGCCGATGTCTTCTACCTCAAGCCTGCGGACCGCAAGTATGCCATAGCCATACTCAGCATCGTTGATGTTGGCACCAAGTACATGGCCGCCTGCTGGGTTCCTGAGGAGACCTCAGATTCCTACATCAAGGCCCTGGAGAAGACCTGGGTCCGTCACTTCGGACCACCTCGCATCCTCATCACCGATGAGGGACGTCCTTGGCTTGGAGGACCCTTTGAAAGCTGGACCAGTGCACTTGGCATTGATCATCAGGTGGCCCCTGGCGAAGCCCATGAACGATTGGCTCTGGTCGAAAGGCGACATGCCGTCATCAGAAGAGCCTGTGAGGTCTACATGACTGACCGCAAGCTGACAGACCACCATAGCATCAAAGAGTCCCTGAACTATGCCATCCCGCAGCAAAATGCCACTCCATCAGTGGCCGGGTTCACCCAAGTCAATGGGTGCTTGGCTATCAGCCGGAGCTGTCATATCTCCTTGACTCCAACCTCAACGCTGCTCAGCTCGCTGGCAACAACTACTCCTTCGAGCAGAACCTGGAGCGCCGGACAGCCGCCAAACTGGCCTTGACGAATGCTGATGCTGACTCCAAGCTTCGTCGAGCTTTGAGCAGAAAATACCAAGGTCACTCACCACGTCCGCGGCGACATCCTTGGCCCTCAACATGTTTTGGACGACATGCAATCTGCCTTGAACACCGTCAGACAGCTCAAGTCTCGCGGAGTCACCCGCTATATACTATGATCTTCGAAGGGCCAATCGCCAACAACTGGACGATGTGGAGGAGGATGAACGGCAGGATGATCTCAATGGACCTCTTCATGATGAAGCTGATGAACCACCACGTCATCGCCTACGACTGGAGATCCCTGAGAACACTGGTTCAGGCACCAATCCTGAAGAGCCACCGGCGCGTACCGTTGAAGCTGAGGAACACACTCCTACTTCACCGGCACACTCCGGATATGCACCGACATCCCCACTGACAATACCAGCAGTGCCGGGACCTCCAGAGGCACCACAAGCACCGCCACCACTGATGACACCACTGTCGCCAGGAGCCGTCACATCCAGGTCTCGTTCAAGAGCACCGACGATAGTCGAACCAAGTGAGGAGCCCACAACCCCCTCTGGACGCCAATCACCAATGGCTGAACCACTTCCTGAGACCCCGGCTCCAATTCCAAGACCAACCTTGGACCCAGATACGGCATCCCTCTATGAGACAGTTGACGCTGAGACTTTCAACCAGAGAAGAGACAGGTTCAACAGACAAGAAACATTGAGTTTCCGCCCAGTTCGACATCAGCGAACACAGGGTCCACAACCCTATGATCCTGAGCCACCGCCCAGAACTGAAACATCATCTCCACCAACTGGCGAAGCACCAACCGCCGAGAGAGATCCTGAAGTCACAGCTGCAGAACGAGCACCTGAGCATGCCCTCTTGAACCATGCCTTTCAGGTCAATGAGCTCGAAGCCCAAGGCCTACTTCAAGGCTGGCTATTTCAGGATGGCTACGGCTGGCTATTTCAGGATGGCTACTTCATCTTGGACAAATGTCCACGGGACTTCTGGGAGATCAAAGCTGGATGCATGATACGACATCATCTAGTACCACGACGCCACAAGCTTTGTCTACATGATCTTCCCAAGGATGCTCCATATGGCCAGAGTCAACTGGACAACGTCCGGGCGACCGTGATGTATGACCGCAATGGCAAGAGCATCCAGCAGACAGATGATGGTTCTGACAACACTCCCACCGATCGCTCATGGACTGGACTCACCATCTACCAGATCAAAGGCCATCTTCGCCGTGAGTTGGCTATGTATGCCAAAGCACCTCTTCAAGGAGCACGACAACTGGGCAAGCTGGCTAAGCAACAGCATGCCAAGACCTTCAAGAAAGACAAGAACAAAAGCAATTTGTCCGAGCGCCACATGACTCCGGACGAAAGGGCTCAGTTCAAAGCTGCGAAAGTCAAGGAACTCCAGAGCTTCTTTGACAACCAGGTCTGGCAGTTCGAGACCACCCGCGAAGCTGAGCCGAGCCGCACCTTGACAAGTCGGATGCTACTGAAATGGTCCAAGCATCCTGACGGCTCTCCTCGAGCCAAGGCTCGCCTGATCGTCAGAGGATTCCAAGATCCTGATGCCTGGGAAGGCACCGTGCCTACGTCATCTCCTACCACCACCAGCTTGTCGAGGTCTATGCTCCTCAGCCTGGCTGCAACTATGTCATGGCCTATTTGGACCTCAGACATTGCCACGGCCTTTCTTCAGGGCAAGCCACAAAGCAGAAAGCTATGGGTTCAACTTCCCAATGAATGCTTGGAGCTTTTGGGGGCCTCACCAGAGACAAGAATGCTTTTGTTGAAGCCGTGTTACGGCCAGATCGATGCACCTCGAGCCTGGTACATGGCCGCAGTTGACAAGTTGAAGGGCATGGGATTGAAACAGCACCCTTTGGACCCTTGCTGCTTCTTGATGTACGAAGGTGACCTCAACCCTGAGTACGACACCACTGCAGCCAACGAGAACCTGCTCGGCGCACACGGCCTGTGCGGCCTCGCGATCATGCATGTTGATGACATGTTGGGCTGCGGTTCACCCACATCCACCTGCTATATGCGGACACCATCGCAAAGCTCAAGAGCTCGTTTTCCTTCCGTGAATGGAAGACGGGTGATGATCACCTACTGTGGCTGCGACATCCACATTGATGCCAATGGCAGCTACAAGCTCAGCCAAACGAGCTACATGGGCAAGGTCAAGCCCATCACCTATGACCGGAAGCGAGACCTCACGGACGCCTTGAACCAGCGTGAACTCACGCAGTTGCGTGGTTTGCTGGGATCCCTGCAGTGGCCAGCTGTTCAGTCGAGCCCCCATCTACAGAGCAGCACTTCTTTGTTGAGCGGCCACGTGACAAAAGCATGTTTGCAGACCGCCTGCTGCGCTTTGCCAAGGAGCATGCCGATGTCGGCCTTCACTATGAACACCTTGGAACAGTTGATGAGTTGAGCGTGGTATGTTTCTTTGATGCTGCCTTCGCCACTCGAAGCGACGGGGCGTCGCAAGCCGGCTACATCATCCTGCTCCTCAACAAGAAGCTGTTGGCAACAGATGGTCCTGAAGGGGCCTACCATGTGCTGGACTGGCGTAGCATGAAAACGCCACGTGTTGCGAGATCCTCCCTGCCCGCCGAGGCCCAAAGTGGTGGGCAAGCATGTGATGCTTTGGAGCATGCTAGCATCTACTGGAGCCTACTTGTAGATCTTCAACAAGGTCTGAAACAGACTCTGGACGCTCCTTCGTTGCTGGCCCCGGTGATGATAACAGATGCAAAAGCTCTGTTCGACTCCTACCACAGGGAGGGAGTGTCAAGTTCGGTGGTGGACAAAAGAGTCTCCCTGGAGATCAAGGTCATGAAGGACAGGTTGACAGCCTTAGGAGGCACCCTGCGGTGGATGTCATCGGAGAGGCAGTTTGCTGACGGCCTCACCAAGGAGTCAGCCCGCCTGTTGCTAGCTCAACGTCTTCGTCATGGTCGCTTGAAGTTGGTTTGGGACCCAACCTACAAGGCCGCCAAGAAAAAAAACAAAACACGAGCTGCTTCAGAGCCGAATGGAAAGTGTTCATGATCATGTTCAAGCACCTGCTGCCCCAACAGCAATGAACGAAGGTTCAGAACACCCTCCAGCTGACAACGAGCCTGTCATGAAGGAGACTGAAACGGATGAGCCCGTGCCTTGGTATGAGCAGGCCACTCCGAATGTCCTGATGGCAAAGACCAATGACCAGCTGACCTATGTGTACCGTAGGTCCTGCCATGTTGACCGCTGCCACACGGACAAGATCTACTCCTGTCGCTCGAAGAATGTCATTTGTTGGTTGTGGTTGATTTTCATGATGCCCCTGCTGGTCTCTGGTCATGAAAATGGAAAAGAAGGAAGGAGTTGATGTTTTTGGCATTGCACTTTGCACCTTTTTCTGCATGGTCTTGAGTGCTGTTTACCTCCTGGGCCGATGGTCCAAAAGCGAAAGCTCACGACATCGCCCGATGACCTCAGACGCCGGAGTCCAGAAAGATGAGCCCGTGATCCACGTGAGGCTACGAGAAGAGCTTGCAAAGTTCAAGGAAGAAGCTGCACTATGGCGTGAGCGCGCGGTGGAGTACCGCGATTCCGCTGCAGAGAGCCGAGCTGCTGCCGACCTGATCCTGGCCGATCAGTACAGCGCTGAAAGCCTGCTGAATGAAGCCTCCGATCTTCTCCGCCAATCCCTTCGGCAGATGGATGTGCATTCAAATGAGTGTCTTTTCTACCAGCAGATATGGGTCACACGACACGGCTATCGCTGGCACCGGACAAGAGAATGCACAGCGCTGCAAGGCAGGAACACCCAAAACCAGCAGCTGATCCCGGCATGCCATTTGTGCAGTTCGCGCATTTTTGCCACCAGACTGGGTGGATTCCCATCATGGTTCATCACTTCGAACCATGGTCCATGGCTGGCTCGACCGCTTTGAAAGCCGAGTGCTTGAAGGTTGAAAATGTCCCCTCTGTGTCAAGTTCACGCTGTGCACTTCGGTCGAGTCAGGTTTTTCATGTTCGCAACCTCCCACTCAAGAGCGGGTGGGCACGCCTTTGTTGAAAAGGCTGCGGCCGCGGTGCGCGTTGCGCGCCACTCGTGTTTGGTCGACTCGGACTTCGTAGGCCAAGCTCTTCGAGATTGACAAGTGCGAATTTCGTGGCGCTGGCATGTTACAGGGCGCAGCGCCTCCCCACAAAACGGACCGAACGTCAAAAACCATCACAAAATAGATCACCATCGAAAACTAAACACCCTATTGCCTCATCACCAAGGCAACCAGGTACGGGCAACTTCTTTTTTTTACCAAAATTAAGAGGCCAGCGGGCCCGGAAAGGGACCAGGCAACCAAAGGACTAGGAGACCAAAGGGCTGGGACCAATGGACAAGGGCAGCGAGGGGCCAGGGGAGCAATGGACCGGACCTACTCAGGATATTCTTTGATCCTTCATCCTTCTCTTAGTTTTTGTTTGTTTGCTTTGATCCGGTTTTTTGCTTGACCCACTTGCCATGCACAAACGCACTCGAAAACAACGGCCAGACATTGTTCAATGTCTGACGCTCTTGTGGGACACTCTCGTAAAACATTCTTGCGGGACGCTTCCCCAAAGCACTTGTAGGAACACTCTTGTCGACGCTCTGTGGGACGCTCTTGTGGGATATTTTTGTGGGACGTGCGTGCCATGGCACAAACTCACGCAAACGCACTGTCCACCGAGGCTGCGCTCAAGGCATGCCACGGTGACATCACAAATTTATTTGGGCCACCCGGCATACACTTGCACTGCCAGGTTCCCGGTTCTGGGACCCAGTTCTGGGGCCACAGCTCCCAAATGCACATTTTTCCAAAACTAGCACTTCGCACGAGACGTTTTCCAAAATTGAAGCGTCAAGTCTCCAAAACAGGTACTAGCTTCACTCTGGGGGCTGGGAGCCAGCAAGGTTCTATTGCCCGACTACAGGCATGCCGCGTGCTGCAGCAACTTCACGATGCACATGTCCCTGCCAGAAAGCAACAACTTGGCATCAACATCACCATCTGGATACGGTTGCGCTTGTGTTCCGGCAGAATAGTGACTGGAGTTGTCAGGTTTGTAAGGCCAAGAAAACAAACACTTGAACCCAGCATCACGATCAGCAAGTCAAGGTGGGAAGCGTCCTCCCAAAAATGTCCGTTCCTACTTGAATGAGCAGTCGCTCACCACCTTCAGGAGAGACGGGGCTTCACCCATTTCCCTCCAGATCTCCGACCGAGCGGCCATTGTCAAGCGATTTGCGTCAGAGCATGCAAGATCCTCAGAGTCCACCAGTTCAGTTGGCTACTACACCGACCGGGTCGACCTCGCCATCAGCGGCCCCGACTGTGGTTTCATGGCAGGAGGTGCCACCTGCACCGGCGCCCCGGAGAGACGAGGCATTGTTCCCGCCTTGTCCTCATCACCTTCGCCTACTTGTTTCTTCTCTGTCCGCTTCAATTGGGTGGACGCCCGAGCAGCGAGTGCACAGGGCTTGGAAAGCCGGCAATTGGGCAGCTGCAGTCATGGTGGGGGAGGGTTCAGAGGACACCTGCCATTGACCTCGGCTACCGCTTCTACGCGGTGGTTAGGGGCCAAGCATCGACTCGCCTCGCGTCTACAAGACCAGCCGTCTTGTTTGACACCATTTGCCACGGTTTCCCCCCTCTACACCGACGCGCCCTACCCTCAGTGACCATGGATTTGCATCGGGCATCGAGGCTTGGAAGAGAGAGAGAGAGAGATGGCAGAAGGAGTTCCGCCTCTGCATTCAGGCTTCGGCCCACAAAACAGGATGGGGTGTTGCTGGCACTCCAGAATCAGCAATACCAGGCGAAGTCCTGGCTGCAGGAGATGTGGCAGATCGATCAGCTCTTGTGGGCCCGCATTTGAAAGTGGATCTTGGAGCTGCCTCGTTGGACTAAGTTTTAATTCTGCAGCAGCCAACACCACTCAGGGACCATTCCTTACCCGCAGAGTTGTTCGACTTCGATCGAGGAGGTTCGGGAGTTGATCGATGGCATCCGCACCTACGACAGAGAGCCTCTGTTGGTCCCGGCAACCGATGCTTTGGTGGCACGAGCGTTGGAGTGGGCACGAGGAGATGTAGAGGTGGTGCGGGGCCGCACTCAGTTCTATTCTGCCGACGGTTCGGAAATGCCTCTCACACCTGTTCATGGAGCTGCCTTGCCAGCCCTGGTTGCCCAGGTTCAGAACCTTGCAGATCGGACAACAGCTATGGAGGCCACTACTGCCCGTGCGGCCAACCGCACATCAGCATTGAGAAAGCGGCAGCTTGACTACGACTGGATCACCTGCGCCCTCTCAGGTGGGGGACCGGTGGCTGCGACGCTCCTCGGAAGGCAGCAACTGCTCTCAACCCAAAGGTCACCTTGACACAGGGGACACAGAGGAGATGCTTTTGGATATGCCAGGGTTTTCCTCCGACTTTGCTCAAGCGATGTTGGCGCAGTCACAACCGCTGACGGCTCTGGTAGGTCAGATCGCGAACAAGTCGGGATGGTGAGCCAGCAGGTCATAGATGGTCCGGACTTAGTGGGGTGGGGCAACGGCGTAGACATCATCCAAGAATGCGTACAGGGATTCCCCTGGTTGCAGTTGGGTTTGTACGGCTTGGAGCGCCGGCCGTTGTGCCAAGGAGAAGAGGACGGGCATGAGGGGATCGCCTTGTTCGCCCCCCTCTGATTGTCACTGTGTGCGGTTGGTTGTGTTGGTCGTGCCACACATACTCCGATGGTCTTCCATACCAGAGGCGTGCAAACGGCAAGCAGGCGTTGGTATGTGGGACTTTTTGGAGCCCTTGCAGCATGCTGGTGCCGGAGACTGTGTCATACGCGCCGACACCATCGATCGACAAAATGGTGCTGGTCGGGTCGGTTTGGGTAGTGGCCATGAGTGCGTGGACTATGGCCCCTGTTCCTGCCCGGGTGGACAAGGCAAATTGATGCGGTTGGCACGCTCGTTGGAAATCGCTGGCAAAGACTTGGGCGAGGGTGCGGGACACCACCCGTCGCAAAAGATCGCCGACGACTAGTTCCCTGACCCCCCCGGTTGGTTTTTGCAGGACAATCATGCGCCCCAGCCCCAATGCGCGTGTGATGTTGGCCCGGGCGTTGCCGGCGGCAAGTTGTTGGCATACCGCTACAAATCTGGCGGTCGTGGTTTCATCATTGAGGACGCCCTTTCCGGCATTTCCGCAGGGCGGTGAGAAGCTTGGCCGCGGGGAGTTGGAGCGGGTCCGGGGGCCTTTGTTCTCCCTGATGAGGCTCTGGGGTGTCGTAAGGCGCTTGCGGTCTCCGCTGGGGGTCCTGGAGTTGCCTCAGGGTGGCTGGTGTCCCCGCTGCTGTCGGCCCGGCTGTGAGCGCCTGTCGGGCCGTGGAATAAGTGCCGTGCCCTCTGCGCTCGTCTTTCCAGGGGCTCTTGGTCTGTCGGGTGGGTGGTTTGGGGCCGAGTTAGCACTCGCGGCTGCTCGTAGCAGTGGTTCCCAAGATCCTTCTTCAAAGGCGGCAATGCGGGCGCGCCATTCATGTTTGGAGATGGTGCGGATGCCCGGTGGTCTGTGCAGCAACAGCCGTGGGAGCAGGAGCCAGAGTGTCCAGGCTCTGGTAGCATCGGGGGCGGACTGGGCTGCCAAGATTTGGTCCAGACTGAAAGGCAGAGCTGCCCGCACCCGTCCTCGGAGGAAGGTGCTGCGAAGAAGTTTGTTTTGTGGCGCAATGTCGCCATTAGGTCGATCGCATCGAAGGTGGCCAGTGCCTGGCGGGGGACGGTGTCTCGTGGTGGGTGGGCTGGTCGACTTGCTGGTTGGCTGTCTGCAGGGGTGTTGGGCCGCGGGCCATGGGGAGCCGGCTCGGATGGGGTGCTGGACGTGCTGGATGAGTTTGGGTTGGTGGTGCTTTGCTGGACTCGCTGTCAGAGGTTGCGGCGGGGTCTGGTGGTGGCGGGGGTGTGGACCGGCGGTTGGCTGCGCTGGCCTCCATCGGTCTGCACGGTGTGCTGCTTGCGCGGCTCCACGTTCGCCGAGGTAGCATTGGAGCAGCGTTTCTTGTGCTGTTTTGGCTCAAGGTGTTCGGGCGCGCCTGGAGGCTCACCAGGTTAAACCAAGCCTTCGGTGGACTTCCCTTTTGCCTTGGCTTTTGTGCTCTGGGGTTTGGATTTTGTCCCCGCACTCTGCACGCGGTCACCCTCAAAGGGTACCTGTCTCACCCACGCGTTCCATGCGTGTGGGCGCATCCCGCTACAGCGCTGTCCTTTTTGCCTTTTGCACTTTGCCAATCAGAACAAAATTGGACACCTCTTGACCGGCGCAGCTGCCATGCTGCACACCCACCCCCAAAAAGTCATCGACCTGACGGCCACAACACCTCAAGGCAGCACCCAAACCTGTGCCGTGTGCCTGGGACCCGTGATACGGAACCGTGATGAGGACCCTGTCTTTGACTGGCACCGTTGCAACCATGCCATTCACCCCAGTTGTGTCGCCAACCTCCGTGCCCACCAGCCCCACCCTGCGTGCCCTTCATGTAGAGAACCGTGGCGCCCCAGCTTGGAAACCCGCCTTGACACCTTGTGTCACCAACATGGCATAGTCGCACCCGACCCCGCCCCGGCACAGCCCGGCCAACCCCAGCCCCAACCAACATTTTACCCCTGTGCTAAAGTGTGCCACCCACCCCGGCATGCCCAAAACACGGCCCTCGGAGTCTCGTCCTTGATCTCCACCGGCACAAGCGTGGCTGGCTTTGCTGCCACGGCACCTCACCACCAAGGTTCCAGCAGCGTGCCCCCCAGCAAATCCACGACGCTCCCGAGCGGCACCCCACATCGGGGCCTACCACTGCGATCCTTCACCAACCCCCACCGCAGCAGCGAGCACCTGGGCCTACGAACAGCTGGCTGTACGTGCCCCTGCTCCACGCCGGGGCGCAGAGGCTCAGCCCCCGAGCAGAGACAGCGTGGCAACAACACCCACACTCAGGCCGTTTGTGGCCCACACTGGTCGACCAGCTCCGCGCAGCCCAGCCAGTGGCCTGGCAAACACTCCATGACGCCCTGGTCACCTTGCAAGAGCACGCAGCAACATCTGGCACTGACACCACTGCTGCCGAAAGAGCGCTGCCCACACAACTCCCCGCAGCGAGCTCGCAATTACCCCGCGGCACCGCGGTCCATTTGCCATGGGCTCTCAACATACTAACCTTCCCCACAGGGTATTCTCTGAAGCAACATCAAAATGTCAGACAACGCAAAAGTCTCACGATATGCTAGTTTCAAACCATCAATAAGTTCAGTTCGGAATCACTCTGCTGCAGTTTTTCTACGTTTTTCACGATTCCGCGTTTGCTGAAGACGATTGTATTCTTGCTGGTTGAGAAGGTTGACGAAGTCAAAATCATCAGGCTGAGGAATACCGGAAAGAGCTAGTAAGCCCATGCAAGTTTCCATGACTTTCTTGCTGGCTACTTCAAAGTGAGCGATCCAGCTGACAAATTCCATGTTTCCGTGCCAGGCCCTCAAGAGACGCACGCAACGCCAGAGAAAGCCATGATGCGCACCTGTGACAAAGTAGGGATGTATCGTGTCTTTGAAATACCCCTCGGCGTGCCTACGCTTTACGTGTGTAGCACCTGTTGTTCGTTGATGATTGTATATACCCTTCTTTGTGGCACCAACTGCTTAATTCACAGGTGGCTCAAGGCTCAAGACTTTGAAACCCAATACTGCACTCCGTGCAACAGAAAAGTGTGCTCGTCGCCGCTCGCACACTTGAGTGTCCACAAGGGGTATTATACTTGGTGTTGTCGATCAGGTCCAGTGTACTTCACTGCCACTTTGGGGAACTTATCCCTCAAAGTGGTAGCGGGGCTTGTGTCTCCTGCTTCGCCACGGTCAATGCTTCGTGCGGGCTTGTCCGACATTACGGACAGGAGACAACCAAATAGCCCACCTGTCTGAAGAGTAGTGACATTGGTCCAGCTCTTTAATGTAGATACGGAAAACGAATCAAGGTATAGTCAGGAAGAGTCGGAGCCAGAGGAAGCCTATGCTGCACAAGGTGCGGGGTATCGTTCCCAGCTGTCAGGTTCCTCAAGTTCGACATTCCGGACTTATGAAACACAACCAGCACCAGTTGTCAAAATGACGCCAAAGACTCCCGCTATTCGTTTCCACCGTACCATGTAGCGCGTGCACAGGTGAGCAAACCCTTGCGCATGCACAAGCGAGAAAATCCCGCGTGCACAGCAGAGGCCCCGCCCTCCAAGACTTGGTTGTGCAGGTAAGCTGCAGCTGAAAATCAAATCAGTGGGCAGTTGAAGATTGTAGCTGGCTTCGAAACAAAACCACTTTCAAAAGCTGGGGTCCAATTGGTCTGGAACTGGTGCAAGCATGCCTATTAGTGGTCATTCTCCTCCTGCTGGTGGTGATCATTGCATTGACGTGGTGCGCCTACTTGTTTTGGCAGCAAGTGTAGAAAATAAGGACGGATGCCCAAAGAGTTGCAAGAAAACAGCAAAGTGGATGCGCTTACACTGGCAGCCTTCATCAGTGAAAGGGAAATGAAAAACAAAGGAACTGAAGAAGTGCGTCCAGAAGATACATAGACAATTTGTAGTTTCTGCGATGTGGCGTGTCCGCCCAGCGTTCAACTGGCTAGGGCTACGTCAGCCTGTGGTGTTCAAGAAAAGATTGAACCAACAAAACAATTCAACAAGGCTGCGCTCCTTCCAGCCTCGTTCGGACAAAAGGACTTGGTGTCACTCCGAGAATCCGGGCAACGCTCTCTTTCGACACTCGATTTCCACTGGGCATTCCGACTTGTAAACTCTCCAATCTGGACCTAGCGCCTTCTCCACCACTAGCAAAGGCGCAATGCGCGCCAGCGGCCGTCGCCTGACCACGCGAGGGAAAGTTAGGACTTCGGGCTGATTTCGGGCAGCAGCCCGTCCACTGATAAGGTGGCTGGCGTAAAAGACTGGCGAAAAGGCGCCGTTCAGGGTTCCAATCAGCACGGGCAGCGCTGATAGTGCTCTCAACAAATGCGGACCCTCCCATCTCGCACACAAGCACGCAAGCATGACAAGGCGTTGTGGACCGGCTCCGGCGGCGAGCCATGGCAAGGACAACCTTGGTTTCTGGAAGCGGTGTGGGGGTGTGTGGCTGTCCGCGTGCGGAAGGGAAACGAGCGTGACATCGCAATGACCGACTCTGCAGCCGGCACAGCGGGAAAAGAAAACTCTTATTGCGCTTGGCCACAAATGGCCTGCTGGGCGCACTCAGGATGATCCACCCAAAGGGCAGCGGAAGGCACAAACGTAAAGCGAGATGCATGTGGAGGGGGGCGGCAAGGTCAGGCTGGGGACCAACGGGACGGCAGCGAGCCATTCACCCGAGCGCTCCCCGGATTGAGCGCGTAGAAGGGCCAGCAGGGCTGTGTGTGTGTGTGATGTGTACTTCTCAAGGCACGTCCGCAATGTGACCGTGGTGCAAATGAAGCCGCTGAGGAAGAATGTGGCTTTTGTTGGTGCAATCTATTTTGCGCATTTGCAATGAAGAACATATCCAGTTTTGGCACATGGTCGTTGTGCTTGGCTTCGCTAGGTTCTGCTAAACGCGTCAGTTACACTTGGCAGAACTTCACTCCGGATGTTAGGGCCGTGTTGCAGGTTTCAGTATATAGCGTTGTGCATGTTTTTGCTTTTGTAAATGTTGCAGCGCTATGGTTGCTTGTTGGGGGGATGCGCATTTCCGTGAAGCTTTAGCGGCAGCTTTAGTTATTTTTCACCGCAGCGATGTCTGCCCTCGTGCACGATCCTGTTCGGTAAGAGGTCTAGAGTAGAGTCACTCCAACCAGCTCACCCAGGCCGAGGACTCACAAGCGCTTTTCGTGGACTTCATCAGCGCTTTTGGTTGCGTCCCCAAAGGAGCGGGTGGAGTTCTGAGAGTTGCAGAAACCCTGTCCCCTCAAGCCCACCGTCATGATAAAGTGTCTCAATCTTGGGCAAGAAGTGGCTGGGTAAGTGGCAACTGGATGGAGGGTCTTGCGTGCTAAGCATCATTAATAAAGCGGTCCGTGAGGGATGAGCACCCTACTACAAGTCTGTGCGGGACATGGAAGGGAAGGAATTGATCCACAAGGTCTGCGGAGGCCATCAAAAGCAGGCAGGAAATGCATTGCAGCGAGCCCATCATGTGAAGTCCGCTGCAGGGAGCATGCGTTGAGCGCTATCTTGCTCTTCGTTGAGTGCATGTGACGAGCCTTACGAAGCACATGGCGCGTGTGGCCTCACAAAGGACACGATCGAAACTGCGGGCGCGAGCACACCTGAACCGCTTTGGATTGCGAGAACTGGACAGCAAAAAAGTGTTTAGTGCTTCTACAACGAAGTTCGACTGCACTGTGGAGTTTCAATCTGGTTTGGACGAGATTTCATATTCGCCGTAGTCACTGACTTCAAGCACAATGCGTTTGTATACTCACGAATGTACATGCATACTGTGTCTTCCACAAAAAAAGATGTCGAACTTGTGGGCATGTCACACAACTACAAGACAGTCGTCATCCAAGTTCTTTCACTTCTCCCAGGTGTCCAAACAGGATTGGATGGATCAAACAGCAGCACCGATCAAACAGAACCGGCACAACAAACCTCCAAAAGAATGGTTTCCACACTCCAGCCAAGGCACATTCCCAAGTCTGAGTTGCCCGACTTGTCAAGTTTCACGACACAGGTCTTTTTCATGGCGTGACACCGTCACGCACTACTGTGTCTCTGGTGCCAAACCTCACGTGCATGTGTGCTCTGCAAACAGCAACCTGTGCCGACCTCATCCCAGAAAGCCTGCAAAAGACACGTTCAAGCAATCACGCATCAACTGTCCATGGAAAAACTGACAAAAGCCGAATAATGTGTCTACCATTTGAACTTGCTGCATGCTTCCTTCCCAAATCTTCTAATTTTGGGCCACATCGTCGCACCACTTAGTCACCGTCACCCCAACAGGGAAAAGCGTTGCAAACTGCATAATTTGGTTTTGTTGCTATTCGGTTGGAGAATGGAGACCATCGGATGGAGGCCATGGCTATTAGGTTGGGGGGCATCGCTGGTAGGATGCAGGCCATCCCTACTGAGGCCATTGCCACTAGGTTGGAGGCTATTGCTCTTATGTTGGAGGCCATCGCTACTAGGTTGGAGGCCATCGCTATTGGTTTGGAGGCCATCGCTCTTGGGATGGAGGCCATCGCTATTATTAGGTTGGAGGCCATCGCTAGGCCATCGCTCTTAGGATGGAGGCCATCGCTCTTAGGTTGGAGGCAAATCGCTATGACCCTGCCAAAATGTGGAGGTGTTGGTGCTTGGGTGGGCACATAGCCACTGAGAACAATAAAAAACTGTCACACACACACACAAAATGCATCAAAATGCACACCATTCAGGGATCTTGTAGCCCCTTGGAATAAATTGTGGCAACAGGTTGGGCATGCAGAAACTTGAATGAGTTTTGGTATCCATTAATGTTACAATGCAAGTCCCTTGAACACGACCCATCCAAAGTTCGCCCACTGGAACTTTGATAAATGCATTCTGCGTTTGACATAGCTCGCTATTTGCACAATGCTGGTCTTTGCCTTTTTTGTGACATCTGTCAAATCGAATTTCTCATGGCCAGAAGTTTCCCAAGCAATCGAGTTTGGTGATCCAAGCAAAGTTACAGTTTGGTGTCGGAGATGTGCATTGACAGGAACCTTTCCTCTATCATTGGGTCATCAGCGAAATGATTGGATCCACTATATACAAGAGAAGAAGAAAGAGGACAACATAAAGAGGATCATGGCGAAAGTATCAGCACACTTAGTACAACACTGAGTGCCCAAAACATCCATCAACGATCCTTGGACTGCATCGGCAACTCTTTAATACTCTTTCCATTGTTGGTCATTCCTCGACACCTGCAGAAAACCTGTTGAATGTTGACAAGCAAACCCTGAGCTAACATGTGAAGGCAGAAAAGTTCAGCACTCATCCTGCAATTGAGTTCATTGAACAACTACAGTATTTTGGGGCTACTCGTGACTTCAATCCTTTTGCAACATGGCATCTCAAATGTCTTGTGATACAAGAGTTGAGTTCGAACACAAGGAATCTAAACCCTTGCACATAGAAACGGTTCCAAACCTGTGAGAATCCGGGTTTTGCCTTTAGAAATGTTCTTCACAAATGATCTGCAAATGTGCATGTATCAAAGAGTGTATATAAATACCAACTTGAATATATCAACCACAAAAAGCTCCAACAAACAATCACATAGATCGGAGTGACTGCGTTTTGTTGCTCGTCTTTGGATCCAAAATTGACATTTTTCACAAGGCCGAAATGCAATAAACATTGCACATTGCAAATACCCGACTTCAATATGATTGGGGCACAAACAAGGATGCAAGCTCCGGCAGAGCCAGCTGAAAGAAGTGTGGTGAGATGTGATGAGATGGTCTCTTGTGATGTGATGAGGTGACATGGAGAAATGTGATTTCTCACAATGTATGACTTTCCATGCGTGGTGAAGCGTCGTGTTGATCATGATAGTATGTAGTGATGTAGTGACATCCCGACATTTCAGGATGCAAAAATCACTCATTGGGGAGGTAGGAGTGAAGGAAGGAATGGAAGAGAAGGAAAGTGAAGGGAACGGAACTGAACGGAAGGTAAAAAGAAGGCAAGGAAAGGAAAGGAAAGGAAAGGAAACGAGTTGACAATCAAGCAGGAGCGGAAGCAGGTCAGCCATACTGACCAACGGAAAATTGAATAGTGCTCAAAATTTCGTAGCATTAAGCTTTCAAAAACAGAGGAAACCTTGCTGGTTTTGGTCCAATGGCGAAAAAGGAAGATCTCCAGGGACAAATGCAGACTGTAGAGATTGCTAGACGGAAGAAGAACAATTGCAAAGATGTCCTGAGAAACTGGGAATGGCAGTGTCATGGGACACAAACATTTCCGTGCAAACATTGCGGATTGCCACATGTGTCCTCACTTGGAAAGGAATGCAGAAAATGCTAAAAATACTTAATAGCATCATCAGCACCAACTCTTTCCACCACGCACTGTTCCCTAAATCTGCAACAATGAGCAGAAACCTAGGTTTCAACCTCCAAACAACACTTGGATTGGAAGCGAAAACATGTTTCACATGTTAATATTTTGATTATCCGGAAAAACGAGATGAGATATGTATCTGAAAACACTCCCCACCCTCCATACCTCCAACAACAAACCATGTTCTTTTGGCTGAATCTACAAATTAAATATGAAGAAAACCAACACAAGGCTCTTCATAATCCCAAACGTCATCCAAGACATGCAAACAATGAATCAACAAATTATTGTAAGAAATTGTCCATTGGACTCTAAACTTGAAAAATTGTTTGTTGTCTCAAACCACCAATCACACATAGTCATAGTTCATTTATTCCCGTCTAGGACTGGTGCCTGACGACACCTCATCATACTTACCTGTTGCTTCGAGCTGATTTTAGACCTCATCTTTGCTGACCTTTCTGAACCATATGTTATTTTTTGCCATATGATGTGTGTACTGGGCCCATGAACAGAATCGTGCAAGAAAGTAGAGAGCGTTGTGATACAAAGTCAATTTGAAAGTCAATGTACCAAAAACACAGGAACCCCAAATGCAGAGATTTGCGTTGGAATCAACACAAAATACAAGATGTCAAAAGAAAATTGTTTGACGCAACAACTCAAGTTTGGCTGAAAACATTTGAGTTGCGCAGAATGCACAAACGGACTGATTCCAATTTTTTTTTGCAGGTGAAAAATGGAACCCACAAACCCGAAGGGACACGCCTGGAAAAAAACACCCAAACCTCAACGCCCTTGTGAATACACCCGGGCAGGACACTTTTGCGGAGCGCATTTCTTTTTCATAATTTTTTCCGGAAGCATTGCGAAGGTTCTTTCTTGAACACTTACACTTGAACACTCATGCAATCACACTTGAGCACTTCTATTCTTACAATGGCACAGAAATTTCCAAATGAAAGTTTGTAAGTGAAAGTACACAAGTGTAGTCCTTGTGCAAGAGAGCATCCAAGTGCAAGATGCAAGTGCAAGTGTCCCAGTGCAAGCATGCAGGTGAAACAAGAGATTGCTGGAAGATAAGAACTGGGGATTTGGCAGTGCAACTGAGTGAGAGTGACGCAATGTGTCAGGTTGAGCCGAGGCAGATCTTGCAGCGCAGTGCAGGGCACACCCTGCAGCTGCTTCCGTCAGCCCGTGGTTCACCAGTGCATTCGCCTCAAGCCCACAGACTCTGGCTCTCTGCGGACGGAGGCTGAGGAGGCGATCAAGAAGTGGAACGAAAGCGCAGGTGTGTCACTGTTTGTGCTCTTTTTTGCACGGATGGAGCCGCCATGTGTGCAAAGCATGCACAGGTCAGCTTGTGCTGCTGGTAAATGAGTCTCCGGCCATGAAGGGGCAAACACACGCAAACCAAACAACAGCAAAACCCAAAAAAAAAAAACAAAAACCAAACAACAAATCCAACGAACAAAACCGCAAGGCCGGTGGGGAGACTCAGGTTTATTTCTCGAGGAAACCATTCGTCTTCACTTTTGAACCTCTTACTGCAGCCTTCAGAAAGCAGATTACGTGTCATGAACTTGCAACTGAGTGAAACACAGTGCTCGCACCTTTTCTTTTTCCGGCAAAGGGGCTGCTCTCAAAGATGGACCCGCCGACACAACGGCGGGGTTAGGCCACAAGCGAACGAAGAGAGCGCCAGCTGGCTGCAGGCTTGCATTTACGGTTGAGTTGTCTCGGCAAGCGAGTACATTCGAAGCTGCGTCACAAACAGTGTCTTAAAGATGGTCAAGGAATTGTGCACATACAAGTCACATCGGCACCGAGGTGCACTTGTGGTCTGAAATGTCGGGCGTCAACCTGTTGCCCTTGGGTGGGTCGAAGACAAGGGCGGGTGAAGGGCAACTACCTATCAAAGAGCTTTATTTAAAGCTCACCCACCGCCCACCCTTAGAGCCCAAGCTCGTGCACGTATGTTCGTTCCAATGTCCACTCTCATAATTCCACGTCTTTGGAAAGAAAAGAAGACTCACTAAATTTGAAACACCTTCCAAATTTTTCCATGTTGAAATAAGGTGACAATCTTTGTTCCAAAGAGTTCTCACTTATTTCTCGAGGAAACCATTCGTCTTCACTTTTGAACCTCTTACTGCAGCCTTCAGAAAGCAGATTACGTGTCATGAACTTGCAACTGAGTGAAACACAGTGCTCGCACCTTTTCTTTTTCCGGCAAAGGGGCTGCTCTCAAAGATGGACCCGCCGACACCCCTATGTCAGTCCAGCTTTCGAGAACCGCTAAAGAAGTCTTCCCAAGGGATCTCTTCTTTCACAGCCCCTTTCAGGATTCTTGCCCGGAAATCCAATCGACTAGGCCCATCAGCCACGTTGGAGTGAGTGGGTACGCGGGCAAACCAAGTCATGCATTGCAGCTGCATCTCATGGCAAGTGAACTCGCGAATCAATTCACTGGCTTCAAGCGTGGCCCCTGCACCCTTTATAAGTCCTGACCTAGCTGCATCGTTATCCAGGTAAAAGACTACTTGGGACCTAGCAATTACGGACTTCCAAATGAACAAGGACATTAGTACGGGGAGGATCTCAAGTTCATAAATCGGGTTGAGGGAATTCTTCAACAAACGCTGCATGTAGGTTTCGGGCACTGACGCCCCAAAGAACCCACGACACCGCCCGGCTGGATCAAAATTCACTCCTCCTATTGAGCCTACCTTCTTCTCGGCGCCCTCACAAGCGCCATCCGTGAAGATTACCCAGGCATCCAAAGAACTTGGCGCAATAGTGAGGGGAGGAGAAACTAAGACCCTATCCCTCAACAGCTTTAAGGCGTCTATCTCCCGAATCGAGAGTTTATGGCTACCAACTTCCAAGGTCGAAATGCTGCCAACCGTCTGTACTGCTTGGTTTGCCACTCTTCCAAAGACAAAGCTTTCATACCAATGCATGCGCCCCCTGAGACTCTCTGCTTGTTTTGGAGTTATTATGCCTGAATCAATGAAAGAGGACAGCGTCTCCTGTAGTTCTTTTCGTCGTTTCTCAGTATGTCCTAGCTGGACCCGGCCCGACTTGGCTGAAGAAAGATCTATCTGCAACCCCAAGGTCTTAAACACACTAGAGAAACCTTCCGAAATGCTTCCCTCTCTGGCAAAGTTCATTCCTAAGAGGTCGAAAAGAGCTTCAACAGACTGTTCGGCATTAACAGCTAAGGAGCGCTTCGAGATTACCGTGAAGTCGTCGAAGAAAGCGGACCAAGCTAACCTCAGACCTCTCATTCCGATAAACCACAAGGCTAAGCTAATGCGGAGGAAGGCACCTACTGAGCCTACAGCGCCAAACGGAAGCGCATTCACTCCCAGAAAAGCAACTTCCCCTGAATCAGGCTTTTGGCAAACGATCCTGAGAAGGTTGCGGTCATCAGGATGAATGCCGAACTGTTTATATGCCGCTTTGAGGTCAAAGGTCCTGCCGATCAAAGGGAAATGCTTCCCCGTCTTTCCCATGAAGCTCAACATCCAGCAAAGAAAGGCAGCAATTTCTTCGATGGAGTGGATCTTGTATTTCTCTACCAAGCCTATGGCCTTGTTCAAACCCCCAATGGTGCAATCATCTATCACTCGCACCTTCTCGGCCTGCTGCAAACCAAACCTTTTAGCCAAAACGAAAGATTGCGGATCGGGAACCTCAGCAAACCAAACGTAGCCCTTTTCGACTTCTTCAAGGGTCTGGTGCCAAGTCGTCTTGGCAATGTCGCTTGAAGCATCTCCACTCTCCACACGTGAAATTATAGACTTGTTCAAGCCTTTGGCGAGCAGAAGCAAAGTGCCTAGGTCATATTGCGGACGTTTTACACAAGGCGGGAAAACCCCTGTTGTTTCAAGCCAACCTGATAACCTAAAGCCTTTGCAGATGTCATCGACAAGCTTTGCATCAGGGTACTCAAGCTCCTCCAGCATCTCTTTTAAAAGCAATAGCTTCTTAGGTCGAAGCAGAGTGCTAAGATACTCAGGCATACTGTCCTTCAAGCTTGCCTCTTGTTGTTTCAATTCAACTGCTCTCTTTGTCCATTTTTTGATGAACCCAACACGCACGGCTGCCAGATCCGAGTCGCATATATTATCACACAAGTTCTCCTCCAACACCCTTACGACTTCTTTACTTAGGTGCACGGCACTTGAGCGTGGGTGACCACATTCAGTGGCTCTACTCACAAAGTCCTCGGGTTCACGGGGAATACCTACCTGATGCAGTTCAACTTTGGACGAGACCTCAAGTGAATGCAATCTTTCTCTCAACTCTGCCGAAAAAGAAAAAGAGTCAAACCTACAGTCGGCCCGAATCTTACCCCATTCCCAAACCTGCCGACTGGTGGAGCGGGCACCTTTCGGAAACATAGAAATGGCCGTGGTCAAAGGCACATCGCTGGGATGGAGCAAGGCGACATAGGAAGCAAATTCGGAAACCAGTGGTTTAAACTGCTTACCTCTGGGCAGCATGTTTAGCAAAAATCGGTGAGTGTTGATGGAAGTGTGCAACTTCTGAGACGAAAGGTCAGAGGACAACACAGCTCCCAAAGCCTTGCATTGTTCAACAAGAATGGACGCCAAGCGTTCACACAAAAGCGGAGGATAGGCCGCTTCTTCGGCTGAAGGATACCGAAGGCGGCCTGCCTCTTGCACTGGGGCCCAAGGCTTATGTTGGTGTTTGCCGTCACATAGACCCTGCAAAGAATCAAACCAGGGTTCTGAAGACCACCAACGCGTTGTCTTCTTGCGCGCCCCTCCGTGCATGCAGTTGTCGAACACGCAAGTGTGGCCCGTTTGCACGAGCTGGGCAATGCAAGGAACACACCAAAACAGCGAATTCACCGGATTCTCTAGAGAGCAAGTGATATTCAGAGCTATTGCTTGCTGACACAAATTGGCAGTTGCTTCATATGTCTTGTTTGCTTTGGCGACTCGTTCTTTGTCAACCCCTTGGAGATTCGGGAGGCCCAGAGGAAATTCTGGGCTGCGAAGTGGTTGCGCAACTGGATAGCCTTGAGCCTCGAGATGAGGCAAAGGACGTTCTCTTGCCCTTGACGCAGTACCACATGCTGGAGCAAAATGGATCCACGCAAGTCTTGCACGCTCCTCGTGGACTAAGGCTGACAGCTGGGCTACTTGCTCTGGACACGTTAAATCGAAGAGGGCAATGCGAACACCATGTGCCCTTTTGGAACTGTGGTCCACAGCTAGAACCCTCATGCCAAGTCCCCGAACAGCCTTAGTGAGCTGCGCAGTGCCGGCAAAAACTTCTATGAATAAGATTTCGGAAAGGTCAGTCTCCTCAAACTTGCCCTTACAAGTGAGTTTGGAATCAAAAGTAACTGACTCTCGAGATACTGCCACACGCTTTTGCTGAAGGCGGTCTCTCAAAAGATTTAAGCGTGCATTGTGACTTGAAACTTTCAACGTTTGCTGAGGTTCAAGCGGTTCGCACTCCGGTTCAAGTGGGCGTTTCCCAGCTTCGGAGGCATCCTTGCAATGCGCCGGGACTGACCCGGCCGTCTCACGTCACTCCTTTTTGGCTCTACATGTGGCCAACCCATGATTGTTACGATGACACTTGATGCAAACATGAACCCCTTTCTTGCATCTACCCTGGCTAACGGTCTCCTTGCACCCCTTAGACATGTTATAGGCCCAACAGATTGCACGATTTTGCGAGTCCGTCTGCTTGAAACCTTTCAATTCGTCTGGGCACAGCTGTCTCGCTTTGGCAGACAGAGCTCGTTTTGGTTTCTTCGGTTCCTTCAGCAGCTTGTCATCGTCCAAGTCTCGAAGGGGAGCCTTCAAGTTCTTTGGCAACGGTAGCAAATGCATGGTGATCCGCGGATCCGTGGACAAAGCTGCCATTGCCTTGTTCATGGGAGACGGTGTTGCTGTCAGTTTTTTGTTGCCAATTTGAGTTTCCTGTGCCATGATCGTGAACAACTCCTTGCCGGCTTTCACCAATTGGTCCAGCCTAACACGACTGTAGCCCTCAGGCGCTTCCTTGGAGAGAAGGTTCAGCAGTTGTTGCAGCCAAATTTGATGAGTGTTCCATTCAATCAAACCGCACTGGTCGAAAGCCACTCCGCGTCGCTGCATAGCCCATTGGAACTTAAGCTCGGTACTGGTATCGACGTCTGCTTGCAGTTCCATTGGTGTGACTTTCAAGGTTTGTTGCTCGATGGACAAAGTGGCTGACTTCTGCTTTCCTAGGTTTTGCACCTCTGAATCCCTACTGGAACACTTTGAGGGTGGGACCCAAATAACTGTGTTAGACTCAATCATGGACGCAACTAAATCGATCAGCGCATGTGACGGTTGCAATTCTCCTATAATGTGCAAACCAGTTAGGCGTGCTTGCTGCATAACAAGACGTGCTTGCTTTTCTGCGGCAGGGATTTTCTTCACTGCCTCTGTTCCTTGCTCAGGGCTCACTTGCGACTTCAAATGAGCCACAACTAAGGTCGATGCTTCAAAGTGCAATCTCCTGACCCTTGAGACTGAGGCCATGTCAAGCTCAGCGCCACTATTCAATCTGGTGCAAAATGCTCGAAATTCAGCATCCGAAGCTGGCGTTTGAGGCGTCCCGATGGCATATCCCAGCTCGGAAAAACATCTGAGGTTGTTTCTATGCATCAATTTCTTGAGTTCTTCAGATTCATCGATCTTATCGCACTGAGCATCAAACGATGCCTTAGAATCAATCAGCGCCATGGCTTTCCTACACAACGCCGATGCACAGGCTTTAGCATAGCTGTGTTTATTTGTTCATTACAGGCCTTTCACTGAAGCCAACCGATGGCCCATGTTATGGGGGGAAGGGCTTTAGTCTATGGTTCATGACAACTCAGAGATGTCCTGTACTGTCAGGCCCTTTGAGCCGAGTCATCGCCCTACTTCATCTGAAGTTCAGCGCTCTCAGCAATGCGTGACAGGATGCATCTACTCTTACATATAATTGTGCTTTTCAAAAGAAAACACACCTCCTATATATCACCGAGTCACGACGCCCTACTCAGAAAGTTCCGCGTCACTCAGTTCCATGAAAATCCAGAAATACTGGCGCATGTTGGAATGAAGAAGTTCAGCGTTCTTGCTTCAGCGTATGGCGCTCTCAGCAATGCATCTAAACTCATACATATACAATCATGTTCTTAATTATTAAGAAACACACTTCCTATGTCACCGAGTCACGACGCCCTACTTAGAAAGTTCCGCGTCGCACAGTTTCATGAAAAACCCAGAAATACTGGCACAGATCCGAGCGAAGAATCCGTCGAATAACGACCCTTTCTTTTCCTCGGACTTGTGAATCACAAGGCTTTGCTCTGAAAGCAACGCCTACACTTTACCATGTCGAATCTTTGGCGTCGCTCGGCCATGTCATAAGCCTCGCCAATCTTTCGACCGCAAAGAAAGACTTGTGTGTTACCTCGCATTGACAAATGAAGCGTTTTCCATTTCCTATGCTTCCAAGGGTCAGTCCCTTCAGGAGTGACAAAGTCAAAGTTTCGCTTTGCTGGCAACACAACATCATCCTCTCCAGATTCTGACTCTGCGCACGTCGTCACATAGGCTTCTGCCTCAACCTCCTCTTCCGCTTCACTCTTTATCACCTCAACAAGTGGGGGCACAGCTGGCTCTTGTCCACTAACGAATCTCCCAGACCTAGTTTCATCGGGTCTGAAGGTGCCGTCTCTCACCATTGCTAAGCAATCTTCCAACACCTTCAACGGCCTGCTTGAACCATCCCGACTGTACGTCAAGGCCATCCGCAAAGGATTGGCATGATACCCTAGAACGAGCCTGTCTTCAAAGCTGCAACCCGCTTTTGCCAAAAAAGATAAACAAGTGGCTTTGCAAGAGTGGGTGGTGTACCGGTCAGGAGCAGGAGGGAAAAATCTTTCAACAATCATGTTCATCCACTTTGATGCTTCATCTGTCGACAGAGCGCGCGCTGTTGGCCGTCCTTCGCAGTCCGGCGCAGGCGTCAATGGGAACTTAGCCAAATTTTCGATGCCCATCACCTCTCTCAGGTTCATCCAACGTGTGCACCACTCAACGCTGTCAACTCCCATTGCAGGAGCCACCAAAGGCAGAAATGTGTGTTTCAGCTGTAAAGCTTTTGCTGTCTTGTGGAACCTTGTTGAACCCTCCAAAAAGATTGCTTTGCCATTGTAATCACAGTCCAAAAACAATTTCTCGCAATGTTGAGCGTCAGACCATCGCGCACGCGCATAAACGCAGAAAAGCACCATACCACTGAAAATGGAATCCCAAGTTTCTTTCCCGTTGAAAAGAACGTAGTGAAAAACCTTTAAGTGCTCCACGCTGAAAGGCGGTGCCTGTTTCAGCACATGCGGTTTCTGACTAGACGCTGCCCCTGCACAACGTCGACTGCTTATGCACTGATCCAAAGCTTCAATGCCCAGTACATGCCTGCAGAAAACTATCGCTTCTATAGTAGCTTTCAATCGGCTCGCAGGGGCGCCCAAATCCCTTTCTTTGCATAAGAATTCGTACAGCTGCGATTCATTGCAGGGAAAAAAGGATCCAGCTTTAAGCAGATAATTTGTCAACCTTCCAAGACTGTTCACACGCTTGAACAAGGTGCTAGGAGCTTTGTTGTAGAAGATGTCAACTAGGATCTGCGCTTTTGACTGGAAACCAACTCGTTTCTTGATTTCACAAACAACCGTCTCTGACTCGCTCCAACTTTCAACTAGGCTGCACCACCTCCTAATGCTGCGCTCCCAATAAGCGTCCCGCTCTTCCATCCACGTTTCGGGCGGGACATCTTTCACGACATGATGAAAGGTGGAATACGCAGGTCTCTTAGGAAGTGGCTGTTCTGCGGACTGTTGTGATTGCTCAACACCAATCTCAGTGTAAACTTGCGGCCTACTCAAAGATGTTGAAACTAGAGTATCCACAGCTCCCAGGTTCCTCGACATGACGTCACCCCAAAAGTCTTGCTCCCAGAAAAATTTCGTTGGCTTGGCAGTCAACGAAGTCCAGGCTCTTGTCACTTCTCTGTCGGCGTCCAAAACAGCATCAGGCAAATCCGGTTCACAGTGTGAATCGTGCTCGAGGTTCGGCCCGGAGGGAGTGTACACACCGAAATCACCATCATGCTGTACTGATGCTTCGGACTCTTTGGCATCGGCCTGCGAATCCTGTAAGTCAGTTTCCAAACTTGAAGTTGAAGAAACGCTCACAACATCCTGCAACAAATCCGACGCATCAATTCTGGGCTCAGAATCACCTGTAGTTCCATCCATTCCCCACTGCTGAAGGGCAACTACCTATCAAAGAGCTTTATTTAAAGCTCACCCACCGCCCACCCTTAGAGCCCAAGCTCGTGCACGTATGTTCGTTCCAATGTCCACTCTCATAATTCCACGTCTTTGGAAAGAAAAGAAGACTCACTAAATTTGAAACACCTTCCAAATTTTTTCCATGTTGAAATAAGGTGACAATCTTTGTTCCAAAGAGTTCTCACGGGTCAAAACACACACGGCCCAACATACCACCAATGAAAGGCCGCACTGCTGGCAAAGAACTGCCCTTTCGTTTGTCGTGTTGGAGCTTCCTTGACAGCAGTGGTCCTCAGGCCATTTTCAAGAGCATCCTTACAATCTTTTTGCACGAGTGCAGCCGCCGTACGTGCAGGAAATGCAAAGCTCAGCATGTGCTGTTTTTTCAATGCTGAATAGAAAAGGCAACCAGCAACCCAAACCAAACAAACCAACCCCAAAACGAACACCCGCAACAAACCAAAAGACCAAAAGGGGAGGAGACTCATCGTTGTACATGCAAGAGTGAGACCCAAGGTGAAAGATTGAGACACTGCTGTGAAGACGTTGTTGGGCAATTGATTGTGGCAAAAGGATCGAAAGGCAGGCGCTTCATGGTGCGGTGCAAGAGCTTGCAGTCAACAAAGAAGGGAGGTAGGCCTGTGCAAGGAGCACTGTTTAAAGAAGTGCTCATCGTGCTCCTCTTGATCATCAGGTAGCTTTGTGGCGTCAGTTGGCTATCCTGTCACTTTACTGCTTAGCCAATGCACGCAGGTCGAAAGGGTGCGTGTCAAGGTGTCCTGTATCTCAACTTGAGAGGAGGAAGACACGAAAGGTAGAACAGCGGGAAGAGAAAAGAACGCGAAAGCAGGAACAAAAACGCAATGTTTGACATGGTGTTTATCTCCTCGGAGGCGATCTTTCGCAAATATATGTTCATATGCACTCTAAATGTTCAAACATATGCTCTCGAAATCTTCAAAAAGGTTCTTAGGAAAACAAACTTGCCCCATGGCTGGTTATCGGTGAGCATTGAATCGGAACATCATAGGATTGAACTATCCTGAAACCATAAGAGGCTTGCGAAGACGCTCCCCAGGAGAGAATTGACGTGCTTCAAACTCTAGGTGTGTATCCTGTTGGGGAACACCTTTCGTGATTAGAATTTCACATTCACTCTTTCTGAATGTTCAAGAGGGTTTCAACTGTCCTGAAATCATGAGAGGCTCACGAAGACGTTCTCCAGGAGAGAATTGATTTTGGAGGGGGGAAGGGGGGGTCTGTATTGAAAAATCAATTCCAAGGTCTCAAAGACAAACAGGTGCAAGCTGAAGTCCAGATACTTCAGCGACAAGAAACGGCAAGCTGATTTCAGGACTGGTTTGAGTACAGCAATGTGCATGTCACATGAGCGTTTGGACATTCAACATTGCGTGAAGACATTGGCTGGATCCATGAGAACACCTACAAAGCAATCTGAGAAATGTCTGATCCAACTTTGTTTGTACCTCAAAGGAACAGCAAATTTGTCATTTCGGCTTCCATACACACCAATTGGTACAAGGATGTCGGGCAAGCTGAACAACAGGCCGGAGCATGAAGTTGAAGACAACATACATGTGATGGAGGCATTTTGCGACAGTGATTGGGCTTGTGGTGCACAGAGGAAATCAACAACATCAGTCATTGTGCTGTTGAACGGACTTGTAGCCCTCTCGTATGGTAGAACACAAAAGGCTGTTGCATCATCCTCATGTGAGGCCGAAGTTCTTGCATTGACTGGTGCAAGCGAGGCAATTTTGTTGAAAGAGGTTTGGTCATTTTTGATCAATGGTGAGATCTTGCTGGAGGCCAGAAGTGATTCGTCGAGTGGCAGGCAATGGTTGCAGAGAAGTGGCCTTGGACGTCTCAAGCATACAGATGTGAGATTGTGTTGGTTGCAAATGGCAATCCGTGAGAAGGTTCTGAAAGTGCTACCCGTATCAACTCAAGTGAACATTGCAGACTTGAACGCAAAGAAGCTCACGGCAGCCAGGAGACATTTTCTACTTTCCTTCATTGGAGCAGTTCGTTTGAATGATGAGAACGAAGTTGTGGAGGAAGTTGGAGAAAGTGAACAGTTGAATTATTTTGCAGAGCAGCAATGGAAGCAGCAAGTTCGACAGGTGAGCAAATGGATGAAATCACCCACAAGCAAAGCATTTGTCCATTGTGCACTTCTTGCTCAGGCTTTCAACATGAAAGGTTGTGCTGAAAAGGAAGAGGAGTTGGTAAACACCGAACAAAGCCATTTCTGGATGACAGTTGCAATTTTCATTGTTCTCGGATGTTGCAATTGGTTGTATCAGCATTGGGAGCAAGTTGTGGCAAGAGCTGGTCGTCGTGGCCACTAGAGGAGGTGGAGATGCAGTTGAACCGGAAACCAGGTCTGTGAGGCGAGTGGTTGCAAATGAGAATGTGGAGCCAGGATCCAGTAGTATGGCTGGACCAATGACCTCAACAGGTCAAGAACCACGTCTCCCGCTGTTTCCACCAATGCCCATTGATCCTCCAGAACGATGGGCACCATGGTCGCCTGAATGGTTCACCTATTGGATGTTGGGGGAGAGTTGAAGCCAGAATTACAAGGCGAGCTGGCCGAATGGATGAGCGGGAGAGAAAGAAGTGCATGAAGAGGAGAGAGATTTTGCGGTCAGTTTTGATGGTTCTTGAACAGCATCCTGGAGAAGAAGCCAGAAGAAGGGCTCACGAGTTTTTGTCAGCAGATGACAGACCTTTCGGTGGATGAAGAGAGTCCTCAAGCTCCTGAAGTGCCAGATCTCCCAGAGCCTGCAGCAGAACCAAGTGGAGCAACAGGAAGTTCACTGGAGGGCATGGGAGAAGGAAATGGTGATTTTGATCAAGATCGAGTTCCTGGCAGGAGTTTAGAGGTTTCCAGTGAAGGCGGCGGCGATGCCAAGACCTGATCGAGAGGACACTGATGAAGGAAGCGAGATCGAGGACAGCGAGAGCGAAGACACAAGGGTGGCCAGCTATTTGAATGGTGGAATGGAAGAAGTTTCTGATCCTGAGATGTGGATGAATTTGCACTATCTTTCCCCTGATTCCGAGATTGACAATGAGGAGGAACAGCCGAGTGTCAACAGGACATTGATTGTTGGTGATTGGTTTGCAATTCTAATGCATTGATAGGCTGACTGAACCATCTAAACCAGCAGCCTATACAGTTGATTTGGTGTAAGGTTGCACCAGCTGAACCAACCTTACATCCACACACGACATTTCTGGACACAACGAAGCAATTTTTGCGGTTGAGAATTCATGAAAGCTTTTGTGACCTGACTACTGCCAAACACCCCAATGCAGACCTGTCTGCAGAAGAAGACTCTGACTCTGACGCTACAGGGTCAGCTGAATGGTCGCCTAAGCTTGCTCTCCCTGTGCCAGTGGGGCTTGCTGAACCACCAGAGGTTGGCACTGAAGAGGCCACGGAGGACGAGGACATGAGGGCTGAACCCAACTACACCTTTGCCAAGGGATATGGACGCTTCGGCATAGGCTATACCCGATTAGCAACTGCGCTTGGCAATTTTGAACAAGGGAGCATTGACGCAGAAAGTGCTGTCGTGGCTCAGTGGCTGACCTCCGGGCTCCGTGTTGCCATGGCCCGCACAGGATGGCACCTGCTGTCTTCCCGCCTGATGCTGACCAAAGTCCCTGGTAGCGTCCTCAGCGACTACTACCACAATGGATATCCTCTCACTCCGAAAATGGCAGATCGCCCATACAATCAATATGGCACACAATTCTATACCAAAGAACGATGGGACCAGCTCTGTGTATGGCTCACTGGGAACCCCACTTTCAGGCTTCAACTTTTGGCCCACAAGCAGGCGCTTCAAGACCACATGGGCAAAAGTCAAGAAGCCACTGACCCAGGTAATAAAGCTCGCCGAACTGTCCCCCCGCCAGAATCGGGAAGCTCCTCGTCGGCAGCGTGGCCTTCCGGCTTCGCCCTATGGGTGGTCCTATGGTTGGTGGCAGTAAGGTAGTTGGCAGTAGGACTTATCCGGATCAACAAACGTCTTCGAGTTGCTTGATCATTTCCAGGGGGTGGGTGGCCTTAGCCACCCTCCTACTTGTGGCCTAATTGTCATAACAGGGTTCGCAAAGATTATCTCTTCGGTGTCTCTGTGATTTGGCTCAAGCAAACATAGCAAGCACGTGCGAGCTACCGCCTACGCGACAATGCCGACTTCCCAAGACCGTTATGAGATCAACCTCGAGTTGGTTACCATAGCAGGTACGGTATATGCAATGCAAACAGACCTCTCCCACTATGAGGATGTAGCAGAGCTTGAAGATGACATTCTCTGCTTTCTGCCGACAGTCTCTGAGTTGGATGTCTTTGGCTGTGAACTGGAGTTGCTTCCAAAATCAGCAACCCCTGCCAGAAGCATTCCGCACTGTGCTCCTGCAACGACCACAGCTCCAAATTGTCGTCCGTCCCTGCATGGTAGATGGGCATTCCATCTGGCAGTTCCAGGATGACGGCAAGGAGAGCTACTCCAAGGCTGTTCGCGTCCCGCCCAACCCGAGGGAGCTGTTGCCGGCGTGTCAGCAACGACAAATTGTCAAACTCCCGCCCTCGGTCATAAGTCTGGCAGAAGTCGAGTTGGGGCCAGTCATGGGACAGAGGACAACAGTGTCCTTGCACCAGGGGCACAACTGGGTTAGTATGCCTTCGAGAGTTGCCTCACTTACCACCATCACCTTTGACATGGATCATACCAGTAAACCTCGAGGACTGCCTGAGGGGCGTTCTGCGGTGCATGCATTGAACAGCTCTGCCTGCCGAGTGACTTCCACAATATCGGCCGCGTGCCTGTGAAAATTGTAAAAGCCTTGTGGAGGTCAATTCATGGACACAGAGATCACAGCCCTCCCTTCCACATTTGTCGCTTTAAACATCATATGGCTCCCGCCACGACTCACGCAAATAGGCAAAGAAGTTTTTCTGAATTGTGTGGCACTGCAAGAAGTTGTCATCCCGACGGAGCTCAGGGATTTTGGCAACCGTGCATTTTGTGGGTGTGAGCAGCTGCAACGTTTCACCCCCCTGGACTGGAGTGACATTGAACAGTGGGTACAAGCAGAGCACAATGTGTGACAAGTTTGAAAAACCCCAGTGGGTTGAGCTGCTCCCTGCAGAAGGACCTGATTCGGATGCCTTTTGAAGAAATTCCATGTCGGGATGTCCACCTCGCTCGATGCTTGCAGTTTGCGATGCATAAATTTCGTTTAAGTTGTTGGCCATTGCGGAAGCAGGAGACACAGTCACTGCCGACCATTTATTGCAAATGGCCTGTTTGGCGGCAGAGCACAAACCCACAGTACTGGGTATTCCCGGCCAAGTACCCATTCCGTATCAGTTAGAGTGCACAGTTGTCCTACTGCAGAGTCTGCATGCTCTCTTCCAGCTACTGACCTCTGGCAGTACGATGCAACACTGTCCCCAAGCTGTCAGCTTCGCTGTGGCACTAGGCACTGCTGCCCGACATGACAACGGGCACATAGTGTCGATGGCTGCCAGCCTCGCGCTTGCCCTCAGATCTGGCAGATCTACCCTTGCAGTAGCGGGAGTCTTTGGTGCAGGCAAGACCCGATCCCTGACCTTTCTACTCGCCTGGCTGGCTCTTACCACGCACCTTAAGATCGCAGTAGTACACAAGGAGAATCCGGCAGGACGGGCAATCACCAAGTTACTCACAGCCTTTGACCTTGGATCAGATCACCAGAGATACTTCGTACGGCCTGTCAGCAGAGAAGAGGCAGAAACCAACATAGCCTGCACTGACTATGACTTGAGAGCAAGCGACGCGGCGTCATACATCCCTGGCTGCCATGTAGTAATCGTCACAACCGGACTCGTCTGGGATCAGAAAGGGCAGACTCATTCAACGCTCAACACCCATATGGAAAATGTAGACCTACTTATCAGTGAAGAGGCACAGCAGGATATGGACCTCAAATCTGCATTTGCGCCAGCAGTCCCCCGACAGCCCTTCTTTCGCCTGCTGCTGGGTGACCCCAAGCAGAGCCCAGGTGGAGTGGCCGATGGTCAGAGAGCTCATCGCACACTCCTACTCAAAGCACCCCTTGGGCTACGAGCCCCCACTACCTGGTACATGCCGCATGAAATACCAGGGGTCTGCCACATGTTCCTCCGGCACAGTCGAGGCTTTGGCCTTGGCGACCTAGAAGAAACGGCCAAAGTTCAAAGCCACATCTCCCTTCGCCTGTCAGCTACAGTCCACCTACAAAGACCTCTCCAGAGTGGACCTGGACCTCCCGGAAGGACTGTTGGTAGGTCTAGGATATGCAGCCACCAGCCCAGACAGCCCACTCGACTTCCGCCAGGCGCAAACTGCGGCTGAAAGATCGGGAGTCGCAAACCCACACTGCTGGAGTTTAATGTTGCCGACGAGTGCAAGGGTTGCCCAGGAAGTGTATGAGCCGTTGATAGGTATTCAGTATCCCATGTTATGCAGCCGAATGGGAGACACCTGGCAAATAGGCACCACCTCCATTCGAGAGGATCACAAGATTGCCTCAGGCTTACGATTCATCCACTGGTGCCATGCATCGCCCAATGTGCAAGCAAAACAAAATCCCAAAAATGACCCCACAGTTCAGGTGTATCAGCATATTGAAGACCAACTTACCAGAGTAGGTTCTGAAGCTGATGACATCTTGGCCCTCACAACCACCCGAGAAGGGGCCACGAATCTACGCAATTATTTCTACATTACTGGTAAGAAGGCGAATGCAGAGACAGCAGTCAAGGTAGCAGGAGCCACGGCCAAGCATTGCATCGTCATTCATGGGGATTCAACCTTTCTCAGTGGCGAAGGACGCAACCTGGACTATGACCAGGAGTGCTTCACTCGAGCGAATGTAGCATATAGCCGGGCCACCGACCTTACCATCCTGGCATGTCCATTAAATATGCAAGGGATGCCTGGGGCCCTGCAAGTCCTAGCTGTCCTTCTGCATGGTGTCCAGACGATACATACCTATGACAGTAACAAAGAGCCCAACATCGTAGGCTCCCTGGACCTTACAGTCACACAAGTTGCGCAGGCCACGACCTTTTTCCAACAGGCGCTCCTGCCTCGCCCTATGTGGTGTGGCCCCCTGCCGGTCTGTCTCGTAGAACACCATCACGGTAAGGTTAGGCGCTTACGCCTCGTCTTAGCCACAATTACGCATCTAACCAAAGCGGAAATTAACAGCCTCGTCGAAGGGCCCTACCTGCCTGGTGGCACTGTCTTGCATGACCTCGTCTATGGATATGCAGCAGATGCCTCGATTGAGCCAGAGTGGCTAGTCATAACAGATGGGCAGCAGCCAGGACACTGGCGACTCCTCCACAACAGCTCGGGCCCAGGGCGACGATGCAGCGTAGGAAGCTCCCTACGCTATCAACCGACGCCGAGTATGCGCGAGCAGCGTAGTGCACAGGATTATGCTTTCGAAGCTCTGCACCGTGTGTACTTCTATGATGCATGGAGAGCGCAGCCGGTCTTGGATGCCATAGGCTCTGATCTCATCCTGCCATCGCGACCAGGCCTTTTAGTGCAAGGCTGCTACTGGCCTCAGCAAAGTCTGCCGCCTGAGGTCCTTTCTGTCTCTGATCGTGACCCAGACAATGAGGAACATGAAGCTCAAGAAGGGCAGATGCCATCCTCTCCTGCAGAGACAGACGATGCAATGGCTGAGGAAGCCACACAAGACGTCGTCCTGGTCCACAGCTCCCCATCTGAGTCGCCCACTATCCCGAGCACAGAGCAACCAGAGGACGATGATGCCCATATGGAAGATACTGATAGTGCCAGCAGCTCTTCCACAGAAGCGGGTGATTGCCTTAGCAATCGTCCTGTTTCTCCCGTTGCCCGTCCCGAACCGGAGGACAGGCGGGCGGCAGGCCCACAGAACGTGAACCATCCCAGTGATAGCCCCGGGTCGCACTTCTCTGAGTCCCCAATCAAGCGAAGACCAGGGCCTAAGGCTCATACTGGAGAGCACAACCAAAAAAGTCACGCAAATCACCTGCCTCAACATCCAGGCAACCGCTCGACAGCGTTCCAGAACATGCGCAACCGCCGGCCACGCTAAATGATCTAGCCAGTCGAAGCGCTCCAAGGCAGGAGACTCCAGCGCGCAGAAACCCAGAGACGCCACCTGACTGCCCTGGCCCAGCGCAAGAGCGCCCAGAAGCCATAACAGAAATTGATATTGTCAGTGATCAAGAGCAAGCAGAGCGCGGAGGCACAGCCGCCACTGATCTCCAGCTGGAATCCGAGCAGAGAGCCATGCAGATTTTGTACAACTATCAAAAGGCAGCGGGAGCCACCAGAGAAGCTCACGGGCAAAAGGTGCCGCTCCCCTCCATACAGATCTACAGTGACCTGCCTAGAGAATGGCCGATGGCGAGGCTTGCTGTCTCCAGCAAGCAAATCAACCGCCTTGTCCGCACGTTCCTCTGGAGGAGAGTGACTGAGCAAGCTCTCCATGGCTCCTCGTTTATAGACATTCCAGATGAGATCAACCAGGCCTACATCGGCGATCTTCTCCTCATCAGTGAAGCTTTCGCTGCCCCTCTGTCTAATCTCTTTGCTTTCGTAAAAAATGGGCACCCAGCATGCCCTTTCATTCCGCAGAAGCAGCTTGCTCTCTATGCAAACCCTCGTTTCTGGCAATATGGCCTCCTAGCTTTCATTGCGAGGTGCTGTTCCTTTGACAATCAACACAGAGATCAGGGTACAGGAGCAGCCCAAGCTAGGGAAGGAAAATCGCAGACCACAAAAGAAAAAGATGTAGATGCCCTCACCTTCATGCGCACTGTCATCATGTCCTTCGTCAGGGAGATGGAGTATGGAGAACAAACGCTACCTACCAATGACCTGTTTGTTTATCTACCAGTCCAGATCCTGCCTGACCTGGTCACAGCCATGGAGCAACAGGGCTTCAAGCCAGCGGAGGTGAAGGGGGGCTCTGGATATCGGCCAAAAGAAGAGGGGGCTGAAGACAACCCATTGATCGTAGTGGAGGTGCACACCAAAGACAGTGTTTATGATCGATACCCCCGCATGCCGAATACTTACTGGGCCGAAAAAGCGTACTCTAGTGGAGCCCTTGACCCGTCTTTGGGACAAGCCTTCGCTTTCCCCTCCCTGTTGCAACTGCGAATGCGCATTGAAGTCCCCGGGTGGAGAGATCTGGCAACAGCCAGAAATCCCACAGCGGATCAGCCAGCAGAAGAAGACTCTGCCTCAGATGACACCGGGTCAGCAGAGCGGTCGCCACGACTTGCTCTCCCAGTGCCGGTGGGAACGGTAGAAACGCAGGCAGACGAAGCAGACGAAGCCACAGAGGACGAGGCCATGATTGCTGAACCCAGCTATGCCTTTGCCAAGGGGTATGGAAGTTTTGGCATAGGCTACACTAGACTAGCAACGGCGCTAGGCAATTTCGAGCAAGGGGACAACGGTGCAGAAAGCGCAGTGGTAGCACAGTGGTTGACCTCCGGGCTCAGAATTGCCATGTCCCGCACAGGGTGGAATCTGATATCTACCCGTTTCAGCTTGACTAAGGTCCCTAGTCCTATCCTCAGCGTGTACTACTGCAAAGGATATCCTCTCACTCCGAAGATGGCAGATCGTCCATACAACCAATATGGCACGAGTCACTACTCCGAAGAGAAATGGGATGAGCTCTGCAGATGGCTCACTGGGAACTCCACGTTCAGGCTCCAACTCGCGAGCCATAAGAAGGCACTCAGGGATCACATGGGCTACAGTCAGGAAACCGCCGATCCAAGTAACAAAGCCCGCCGCACTGAAGCAGGAAGTTCCACAACTGCAGCAGGGTCTTCCTGGCACAGCAAGCCTCCCCCCCCACCTTCGCCCTCAGGGTGGTCCTACGGGTGGTGGCAGTAGTGTAGTCCTCATCAGGAGTCCCCCCACACAACAACAGCCTCTGTGTCGCGCCACCTCCGCCATGAGATGGGTGACCTTAGTCACCTTCTCTGTTGGGGCGTAGTTGCCACTATGACATTACAAAGGACACACCTCCTGTACCACAGTTGTTTGGCTCAAGCAAACCAAGCACCTGCATAGCAATGCCGCCCCCCCAAGATCGCTTTGAGGTTAACCTTGAGTTGGTTACCGTAGCTGGCACGGAATATACGATGCAAGCAAACCTCACCCACTATGAGGATATAGCGGAGCTTGAAGATGACATCCTCTGCTTTCTGCCGACAGTGTCTGAGCTAGATGTCTTTGGCTGTGAATTAGAGTTACTCAACCTCCAAACGCAGCGACCCCTGCCAGAGGCATTCCGCACTGAGCTCCTGCACCGACCGCAGCTCCAAATTGTTGTTCGTCCCTGCATGGTAGATGGGCATTCCATCTGGCAGTTCCAGGATGACGGCAAGGAGAGCTACCCCAAAGCTGTTCGTGTCCCGGCCAACCCGAGAGGGGAAATTGCAGACAGAGCTTTCTACGCGGCACCAACAATCCGACACGTAGAAGTGGCAACTGGCATCCAACATATAGGAATTGCGGCCTGGCAGAGTTGCCAGCAATTACAGATCGTCAAGCTTCCAACTTCGGTCGTCAGTCTGGCAGAAGGGACTTTCATGGGGTGCTATGTGCTGCGTCAGGTCGCTGCACCAGGGTGTGTCCACTATGGACAAAGGGTGTTCGCTGAGTGCTGTTCCCTAGGTAGCGTTGGGGTCAAGTGCGACACAGAGGACAGCAGCGTCCTGGCACCAGGAGCGCAGCTTGGCAGATATGCCTTTGAGAGTTGCCTCACGCTTGCAACTGTCACCTTTAACACGGATCGTACAAATAAACCACGAGCACTGCCTGAAGGCGCATTCTGTGGAGCAGGCATTGAGCAGCTGTGCTTGCCGCATGACTTTCACAACATCGGGCCGAGGGCCTGTGAAAATTGCAAAAGTCTAGTGGACCTCATGAGCACAGAGATCACAGCCCTGCTCTCTTCCACCTTTGCCCACTGTGTAGCGTTGCAGTGCATATGGCTTCCACCTCGCCTCATGCAGATCGGAAAAGAAGCCTTCCTTAATTGTGTTGTGCTGCAGGAAGTTGTCATTCCGACAGAACTCGGTGAAATAGGCAACCGTGCCTTCTGCGGGTGCGAGCAGCTGCAACGGTTTACCCTCCTAGATTGGGGAGACGTTGAACAGTGGGTGCAGGCAGAGCACAATGCTTTTTTTATGTGCGACAAATTTGAAAAACCTCATTGGCTAGAACTGCTCCCCGCGGAAGGACCAGATTCTGATGCCTTTGACGAGGAACTCAGCCATGAATATTGCCAATATCATGCCAGTCCAGGGTAGATTTTAAGGAGCTACACTGCCATGAACATTGAGCTAAACCATGTGTACCCTTAGCTTTATGCCAGGCCATGAGAGGCTCAAGGTAGGTGCCTTAGCGTCTGTCTTAAGGAAACAGCCCCGGCCGTAGGAACGCAGACTGGACACCAGTGGCTCGCACAATGATATCAAATAGCCTGCCGCAAAAAGAGTGTGACAGTTCATCCATGAATAGCACTCCCATCAAAAAGGAGCCAGTCATGGAATGCCCCCTGTTGCTGACTACGCTTTCGGGGGTAACCTTTAAGGTCTCTCTCAGTGTCGCCAAGTTCGACCGATTTACAGATTTAGAAGACTAGGTTATGGATTATCTGGCCTCGGTCACTGACCACTGACCTCCAAGTTTTTGGGTGCGTCATTGACTTTTTACACAACACC
This sequence comes from Durusdinium trenchii, assembly GCA_963970005.1. NCBI lineage: Eukaryota > Dinophyceae > Suessiales > Symbiodiniaceae > Durusdinium > Durusdinium trenchii. The sequence continues at coordinate 93,477 of CAXAMN010020002.1, forward strand.
ACTCAAACCTACCTAGAGGACCCAATTTGGGATAAGTTGCAGCAGGGTAGAGAATACACCATTGTCTTCAGGGACTGTAGTGTTACCCTGCGAGAACAAGAACAGCTCGGTGCCTCTTAATCGCAGATAATGTCTTCCGGGACTGCAAGCTCCTAAATAGTGTCTTGGCTCCGGGTTGTCGCGATTTTGGTTACAAAGCTTTTTCGGAATGTTGTTCCTTGCAGCGGGTGTATGCATCGGGTGGAGCTGTAAACGTGTTCAGCGGGGAAACCAATTTTTATGCTGAAGAAAATGCTTTTGCCATCTGCCCGGCCATGAAATGGCCACCCTGGCTGCACATGATCCCAGACATGGGCTACACCCCTGGCTTAGGATTGAGGATCATCCCTCCATCCACAGCTGTCGTGGCCCTGCTATCAATTTTGTCAGGGTCTGGGTGCGAGCCTTAGCTCGGGTCCGGAGTAGGCCAGCAACTGCGAAACAGTACTCCTCAACACGAGTCACTAACCACAGTTGCCCTCCGTTATACGCGGAGTAAGTGCCCAGAAGCTGTCGGATAGAGAAGGGTCTCGGCGTGGCGGTGATGTCGACAACGGCAAATCGTCCACCTGCCAGACACAGCAGTCGGTCACTGGTTTAGGTGTCAAATGCTGCGGGACGTGGTCGCCCCGAGATGCAAGTTTTCGGCACCATAGCATTCGATGACCTATCACGCAAATGACCTTGAGCGACACAAACTATCTAGCACCAGCCTCAACGAAGCTATGCTTCGGAGCCAGGAGAGAAGCAAGTGCGACGTGAGCAGTGAGTTGAGCCAAGTGTCAGTTTAGAGCATTAGAAAAGGATGACTTCCAGGCATATACGGCAAGCAAAATGCACAGACACCAAGTAGAACCATGACCTCTTCGCCATCCGCTGCGAAGTGAGCCGAGAGGAGCGAGAACCTTAGTTCTGCGTTCCTACACGGCGGGTGGTAGATAGTGGCAATGAAGGATGCCCAGGGGGAACCTTAGTTCCCGCTGTTGATGTCCGACATTTCCAATTTTGCACAAAGAGGTACAGATATCATGCTAGGGAAGCTCAATGTTTCACAGGTTTCACACGGGCCTTGCATGCACCTCTCACCTTTGCCATTAAACAGCGCCGCACAGACACATGTGTGGAAATCTGGATTTCAGTTCGCGGTGTGCGCCGTGACTTTGCA
>CAXAMN010020002.1:124680-135190 GCA_963970005.1 Durusdinium trenchii
GAGTAATACTTGGAGTAGCGCGGTAAAGTAGTGCTGTTTCTCTGCATAGATACTCGTCGTGGGTCCGAGGCAGGTCAACGATCATGACAGGGCAAATTCCAGAAGGGAGCGGAGAAACATCGCAATTGTACCCTTGCATAGAAAGTTCTACTCAAGAGTATCAGGGCGAGGCTAGGGGCAAGCAAACGACAAACGACAATAAACTGCACATTGCCAAAAACCAGTGTCCCTGAACAAACTGGATAACCCATCTAGTCCAGGCAATGCTAGGGAATGTCGACTGATGCCAGTTGTCGCAGGGAAGAAAAAGGACTAGACCAGACAGAGCCGGTGAACCTGTGACTGGAATGGGGGACAAGCTGACTGACAGCAGAGTGCGGCAAGCAAGATGCGCAAGCACTGACCAACCTCACTTTGCCATTCGGACTGCTGTGAGCCAATAGGAGTGAGAGCCTTAGCTCTTCGTTCCTAACAGGCGGGTGGTAGAGAGTGGCAATGGCGGATGCCCAGGGGGAACCTTAGTTCCCTTTGTTGACGTCCGACATTTCCAATTTTGTACAAAGAAGTGCAGATACCAAGCTAGGATTGTCCAAAGTTTCACCTGTTTCACCTGTTTCACACTGGCCTTGCATGCAGCCGATTAACTTTTGCAACGGTACAGCGCTTCGGAAACCTGGAAGACACTCCACTTTGTTTGCTATTTGGTACCTGTGGGTACCAAACAGTGCTGAGCTGACCTCCCTTCGGGGGGGGTCTCTTCGCACCATCACCTGCTGGCTTTCGTCGATTAGGGTCGCCTCTCATTGATTGTTGATTGGTAGCATGCCACTTGACTTGTAAGTGCAACCGGTTGAACGGGTTGTGCCACAAGAACGGTCTTTTCCACGGCATGCTGCACAGCTACGCCACCCCACTTGCCGGGGATGCAATCGACGTTGAAGCATTGCGATACCCCGTTTTTGAGTGGAGAATTGCATCGTGACCATGATTTTGCCGCACTGGGGTGTGGCCGTTGGTCACTCATAAAGGTGAAGTGAAGTCCTTTGAAGCCTTTTTGCGACTTTGCTTGAGCACAAACCTGCGCCGATATGCTTTTCTTTCGTCAATTCAGGCCTCTTTCTAGACACTCTTTCTCGTCTCACATGTTTCACCTTGCACAGAGGAAAGACTACATGATGGTGGAGACACGGCCTGTGTGCCCTTGGTTGTGGTGGTTGTTTGTTTTGTGTGTTGTTGGGTTTTCTTGTTCTTTTCTCCACCATCAGACTGTTCTTTCCTCCCTTCAACGATGACCTGGGCACCATGCCCACACGGCGTCCGTACTCGTGGAAAAAAAATTCACGAAAGCTTTTGTCGGAATGGCATAAATATGCCGGAACGGGATATACTTGATGTATATACAAAAGATTGGATGGCCTTACCAGTTGCCACTTACCTGAAGTGGTATCCAATCGGCTAGACATGAATGAGCGAAAGGCTCTTTCGACGTCGCATTTCGAGGCGGCGGAGATTTCTAGGTGACTGACATGCATAGAAGTGTAGTATCTGTTCTTATCAGTTGTGTCGCTGTAGCGTGTGGGTCCAAAACAGGGCGCTGGACAGGGGACAGGGAACTTGAGACAGGGAACTGGGAACAGGCACAGGGAACTGGGGACAGGGAACTGGGACAGGCAACTTGGGACAGGGAACTGGGGACAGGGAACTGGGACAGGACTGGAACAGAAAAACTGGGGACAGGGAACTGGGACAGGCAACTTGGGACAGGGAACTGGGGACAGGGAACTGGGACGTCTTTGCAGTTGCTTCGGGACGAAAACCACCTGTCTCAGTGTATGTGCAAGTTCAGACTGCTCGATTCCAGCGCCACATTGAAGCGCATCATTTTCGAAGACCATGGTGGTCTCTTGGCACCATGCATTCTTTTTGAGCTGATAGCGCATAAATGACATCTCAGTCATTCTTGTGTGCCCTTCTGGCCTGCCCAAGGCCAATCGCAAGACTGAAGATGAACGCAGAAACCCCGTGGTCAAAAAGATGAGAGTGCCATCAGCTGCTTGATGTCCTGTGAAACGTGAGACGAAACGTTGACGAGTTTTGTTTCTTGTCTCCACGATTTCTTTTGGGCTGACTGCAGGATAAATAAAGTCAACAAGGTGATGAGTAGAAGCGACCAAGACATGAAGATGCGCTGATCATGCTGGTGAGCGTGATCACCGGCGCCGAAAGCACAAACATCGAGAGCGAAAGCCTTTGGATCGACTGTGCCATGATGAGCATATTGGTGCTGAACATCTTGGGAGCCTTGAGCCGGCGATCGGGGTGTGGATGATGATGATGATGATGATGATGATGAAATGGGTGATGAGTGGAGCGAGAGTTCCGCAGGCCCGTGATGGGCCAGGATCATCGCAGGAAGTGCAAAGAGTGAGGATCCCAACATAGTGCACAAATTGTACGAGAGGATTGACCAGCTACACTACCAGAATGGCCCCCTGAAGAAACAACTGGAGGCAGTTCAACAGGTCAATGAAGTGATGGAAAAGGACTTGACCTTTCTTTCAGCAACAACAGAGCGCAATACTGAGTAGTTCGTTTCACAAAATGGTCACAGTACATGCCAGTGGTGAAGTATACCACAGTAGCAGCAGGTGCAAACGGTTTGCAGCAGGCCGGACACTTGGCCTATACACGCACTGCAAACAACATGAAATGGATGGCCATGAAGGCTGCGTGACAAACTATAGTGTGTAAACAGTACAGTCATGACCATCCATGATAGGGTGCACAGGTGAATTTGACCGCAACCTTTACAGGTTCCACTTTTGCGAGCAGAAGGGACGCGCGTTCCGCTACACATATTGAATGGATGTAGAGAGCGCTTGGGAAAAAATTGATAAAGGGTAGGCCATGCTTATATCATTCTTGACAGGCTGAATATACCAACTGAGATCCATGCGCAATGTTGCACTGGCCAAGTCCCTCAACGCTTGTCGTTTTGGACTTCAATTTTGTAACGTTGATGATATGGCAGACTATGACAAAAAATTGGACAATGTTGGGTGCAGCGTTTTTTTGGCGGTCATTGCTTGAGTTGAGCGTGCACAAGGCTCAAGCAATGAGTTGGATTGCGGTAAAGTTGTTTGCTAATGCTTTCGTTGCCAACGACTTGTTTCCATGTGTTTTGCATCCCAAAAACGGCCCGGCAAGAGATCAAGAGATTGCAACTTTTCGATGTTTTGTGCGTGACTTGTTTGCTTGTGACATTTGGCTCAGAGAAAACGGCTCGCGTGGGGAGACCTCTTCGTGGGGTGTGGCTCTTTGACGCAGCGTGGTCAATGAAATATCAGTGGGGAGTAACTCCAACATCCCATTGGGGGCTCGTGATTTGAGGTGGTGCACGGGTAATGGGCGATGAGGACGAAGAGGTGTGATCGAACGTGCAGTTGGTTTTGATCAGACAAATGGGTGCAATGCTTTTGACATCAACAGGGTTGCATTGATGTTATTTTTTGCACTTGTCGACGCTCTTGTGCCTGAAACATGATCTAAACGGGGCAAGACTGCAGATGCCTTGTTTGTTGGCCACAGGATGAATCGTGCCCACTTTGCATGCAGACCTTGGATGAGACGGACATTTCATTTTTTGCCTGCCCTTGCAACTACCAGGCCTGGCATTGTGTGGCTGCTTTGGACACCCAAACTCCATGACTGCTGAGGTTTGCCTGTTCTGTGTCCACTACATTGTGGAGCAGATGAATGGCAAATGCCCGGCATGCAGACAGGCCACTAATCATCCCCTTTTCAAAATGAAAGACAACCATCAGACAACCATCAACCAACTTGACAAAATGGGAAAGACGCTTGATGTCAGGACTATGTCGAGTCTCAGTTCAGGTATGATGCCAGCCTCAGCCTGAAATGACCACACCTAGCCCTTTGGGCGTCAATGGACTAAAACTCTCCAGGTTTACAAAAATATGAAGATTCGTTTTCGTTTTCTCGTTCTTGGATTGAGGCCGTGCCAAGAGTTTCCGAGAAAGAAAAGCAGAAAAGAAAAAGGCTGGATGATGGATCAACATGATGTTCTAAAATTGTCGGTTGCCCCAAAAGTTACAGTAAGGACACTGGAGAAACGCGGTGTTGGTGAGATACCCACATGTCGCTACAGACAAATTTGTTCTGATATTACACCTATATATATATATATATATTATATTATATGTTCAAATGTTCAAAACGTCGCAATTTTTGACTTTGAAAACACGCCCCACACAGGGAATCAAAGCTCTCGCATCATGTCCCCGACATCAGGGTGGTAGCAAGAAGGACGAGAAGTCCCGAGAGGACTGAACTCTAGCTGGCAAGGCCTCTGAACTTGCGAGCCTTTTCATTCATACTAGAGATACTGAGTATACTCACTCGAACCTGCTCGAAGGAGGGGGTTTCAATGTACACTGACACTTGAACTTGACCACTTCTATATAACTGTTTTGGGTGAGGCTGGTGACTGGTGCTAGGCCAATCAATCTGGTGGTTTCTGTCGAGGAGCAGGAGAAAGATATGCGTGCTCGGCATGCTGAGAAGCTCAAGGTTCGAGGTTTGTGGAAAGCTGCTGCTGGCGATTGACGAGCAAGAGCATGTAGCAAGTGTTCATTGGTTTAGCATGGTTTAGCATCACATGGACGCGAAAGAGGGAGAGGGGACAGAAGGGGACGAGGGGGAGAGAGGGAGAGTGCCCCGTGTCATTTTGCAGTTTCTCATTTGGGTTGATTCGCTTGAATTTGGTGACCAGATGCATTTTTTTTCAAGGTCGACCTGTAGAGGTCCGCCGACCTTTCCTGAATTGAATGTTCATTCATTTTTCCGCGAGGTCGTTCGTTGTTCGTTGGATCGTTGCTCCTCAAAAGGGCAGAGCTGGACGCCGTGATCTGGCAGAAGTTCGTGTCGTGCAGAGGAGATGTTGTGTCGGCCATTTGGGACGGAGAGCGCTGTGAGACGGCGGTTTGGGCAGGTCCGGAGCCACGAGAGATTTGTGTTGGCATCGCCAGTCGTCCCCCAACTACGGTCAACTGGTCTCAAAATGAGGATCTAACGACATTACCTCGGGCTTGTTGGAAGATGTTGAGATGTTGCTGTGTGTAAGGCAGCTGCTTCTCCTCTGATTGCAGTACTGGTAATTGTTCTTTTCTCGCAGCTTGCTTGCAGCATTTGGGAATGATCTGGAATTCTTGTCGCAGCATTTCAGTTTCGTGCAGCAACACCAAGACGCAACACTGCCGCGCAGCTGCATACAAACTGGACCTTGAGCATAACACATCAGATTCCCCCCAGACCATGCTCCTGTTTGTTCGGAGCCAGGGTGCAAGGCTTCAAGCAAATCAAATCCTCGACATTCCTTGGCATGTTGATTGGGCTTCAATGATGTCTTCCTCAAGGTTCTGCTTGGTGATTGCAGATTGCAACTTGTTTGATTGCTGACGTTGCCGTGCGAGCACAGGCGATGATTGGTGGCGTCAGTGCCAGCCGTTCTGCAATTAAAAATGCTGTGCTTGCGATTCAGCTTACACGTAAGCAGGATGAGCAGAGGGAAAAAGACCAGAAGGAGGCATCAGCTTTGCCACCAGTCCTGCAAAAAATAACAAATACACCAGGTCATGCGCCTCGTGGCCCCCCATGGGCCAGGCTCAAGCCATAGCCATGGGCATTCAGAATCCACAGGACCGGCCGGTCCAGATCTCTCCGCACTGCCAAAGGAAGGCTTCCGGGGCAGCACTGTCCTCAGCCAGCACTGGCGGAAGAAAGCACGCTTGCTTCGCACACGCCAAGGCTGGTTGGCTGGGCACCGGGCCTTTGACCACTTCCGATTATAGGTGATTAAGAACCCAGTCCACCCCTGTGAGAGATGTGGGGATTTTGTGCTGCTGTGCCTTGGGTCTTTGGGTATCGCCAGTTTCGAGGGGCTCTGCCAGAGACCAACCATCCATGCTCACGTGGAGGCAACTCACAGAATGGTGGGCTGCTTGCGGAGGAGGAGACTCGGTGACAGAGTTTGCCACAGACAGCAGCTGGACAGACAGAAGTTGCAGTGGACACAAATCAAAGCTTATGTTTTCAATGTTCTTGTTTTCGGTGTGGGTTTCTGCAGAAAACATATATAACTGGCTTCGTTGGAAGATTTGCTTCTTGGACTTAGGATGACGGAAGCTCTGACAGTTCAGGCGATGGATTTTAAAGTCTTGCTGAAGCCTTTTAGTCAACTTGGCCTTGGCATCCCTTGGCTCCAAGCTGCTCAGGTAGCAATCCGGACCAGGGTGACGGGAAACAAGACTCAAAGCCTGGAGGTGCAGACTTAGCTTGAAAAGCCCACTCTCAAGATATGACGGACACCATGCAAACTCACTCAATTTGTTTGTCCAATTGCAAATCAGTCGCTTTTGGGCCATTGGGTGTCCGCAGTTTTGGGGCCTGCCACAATGGGGGAATGGGCTTGGCTCACTTTGCTGAGTTGCAGGTGATGTTCCACCGACTGGTTGGACGCTTAGGACAGACTTGCAGTTGTGGAAGTTGCTTGGAACTTGAAATAAGCTGTGTTGCTGAGGGGACCAATTCGAGCTTCCTAGATCTCCAGCCAGCTTCTCAGCTCTGTTGGCACACAAATCAACTTGCAGAATCTGGGAACACGTTGTCGCATTGTGAACTTGCAGCCTTTTCCGCTCATTGCTGAGTATGTATGAAGCACCACACGTAGTCCAAGCACACTTCACGCTTGCTTCGGTCTGTATATTCTGTATTAATTACAGAGGTACTAGCACGCTGGCGTCAGCATCCAGCATCCAGTCTTTTCTAGAAAAAGCCAGGCCACTTGATACTTGATTCATATGTGACTGCATCATGTCTCACCGAAACAAAAGGCAGGGCAGGAGTTGGCAGTTGCTGAGAAAGGTCTTGATCACTACTCCTTTTACAGGTTCTTGGGAGTTAAGACAGTCAGTCGGAGAGAGCTGTGCAGGCGCTTGACAGAGTCCTCTGTGCACCGTGAAGATACCATTTCGGATTTGGGGATTCTCGACAAATGCGCGTCACCGCTGCTCGACTACGAAGCAAGTTTTCCTTTACTAGCCACTTTATCGATAAGTGGACGTCCATTATTTGGGGATGAAAGGACAGCTTCATAACATACGTGCATCGTGCACCACTGAAGGATTCAGCAAAGCATAGTTCACTAGAGTAAAGCTACTTCCACATTCTGCTGAAAAGAACAGAATGCCTCACTTTTATACTGATGGTTACGTACGACCCTCTTGGAGCTTGTGCCAACAGTCTTGAGTGTGTCAAGCCTTTTGATACGAATGAGACCAGATTATCCCAAGATTGAAGCAAACAACTCACTGGTGGGCGACCATTCAAACACAAATTTTCAAGTCTCACTAAGAGGAAACAAACGATTTCTTTGCACTTTCTGTGACCGTGAGGTATTCCAGACAATTTTCAGAACCAGGTGGTGATTGGTCTCGGGCGTGCGTGCAGCGATTCAGCGCGTGCCTTGCCCCGGGAAGGTCCTGGCGAGGTGAAGATATCAGTTTGTTATTTGGACCCTTAAAAAGACTATGACTAGTCACAGACAGGGGTCATTTCTGAATCTGAAGAGGAATGCCAAGGTTCTCAACTTTCCGGCTTGCAGTGGCCACAGCTGGATTTGTAGAATTCGAACCGGGTCGTCTTTATATATTTTCATTTGGGGTGGCTTGGGGTGCGTCAAGTCACAGTTGTTTGTTACACCGGTCACCTACATTTCTGCAAAATGACCAAGCTTGTTTTTTCTTCGTGCTTGCATCGCCCCCCTTTGGGACCTTGTCGCTCTCAGGATGTCAGTGCCACCGAAGGCTTTGGCCAAGTTGCACCAGACCCATGAGCTACTCAAGGCAGTCCCATTGGGGTGTGGAGTGGGTGAGCAAAGGTGGTAAAGTTGGGTGTAGAAGTTGGGTGTAGACGTCAGGTGTAGTGAAAGCAATGATGAAAGCGATCAGAAGGTCCTGAAAGTGGACGCGTTCACAGGACATGGGAGACTGCCCCAAGTCCTAGGACAGAAGGGAAGGTGCAGTGTTTTCAGGTTCGGAACTGGAACCCTCACGGAACCAAAGGAGATTGTCAGAAAATCTCAGACAGACGGTGGACTGAAAAGGGCAGAGCTGCAGATTATGCGAGGCAAGACCGGGTTCTTGGGCACGTCCTGACACCTTCAAGAGCTTGAGAACAAGGCTGAAAGCAAATACTGTAGCTTTTAGCGGGGAGATTTGGAGAAATACAATGTGATTGCATACGAAAGCATAGCGGAGCCAATGGAAAGCCATGAGAACAGACGAACAAAGTCAGTTGGCTTTTTAATCTGCGGACACGGTGAAAGTGCTTGAGATTGTTGTGTTGGACGATGCAAAGTTGGTTTTCGCAAATGCTTACACTATTTTGCAATTATACATTACGAGTAGCTAGAAGCTACTAATAGCGATGCACTTGTTACTACTAGGGATGTCCCTGTTACTAGTAGCTTTTTGCGCTTCAAAAGGAATGAAGGAAGTCTCCTGAGTCACTGTTTCCTGCGTGCACACTTGAGGCAGAGGGCAACTTGCTCAACATCCTGGAAGATACAAACGAGGCAGTCATAGATACTAGTCCAAGACCAGGTGGTGAACCATTACGAGTTGTTGTTCATCAACTTGACGAGTCGTCAAGGCAATCTCGTCAAGATTCGTTCTTGTGAGCCTAGATGATCAAGATTCTCACGTTGCCTCGCTGCTGCCTACCCCAGAAAAGGTGTATGGCCCTTCCTTTGTGACACTGGAGGTGTACCTTGGAGAGGACAAAAAGAGGGTAACTTGAATAAGGCACCCTTTAAGGGACCCAACACGTCCTTTTTTCCAGTCCCTCTTTTTTTTTTCTCTCTCTCTCTCTCTCTTCTTTTTACTGTCTTTTCCGTTGCTGAGAGTTTCCTTGCTGAGGACAAGGTTTGGAGCAGCAACTCCTGGCATGTGATGCCTCAGATGCCTCGTTGGAGCAAGGAAGCCTCTCATGCGGTGAGGCCTTGGCGGGTGTCTCCTGCAGGTGCCAACGGAGCAGTGATGCTCCAGAGCATGGGCATCGGAGCTGTGAATACCAAGGGCAACAAAGGACTGCATCGGTTGGTCTTTTTTTTCAGAGTTTTTAGGTGTAAGAAAAGCGGGTCATTGGATTGTCAAAAAAGAGTCGTTTGAAGTGACACACCTTGGGAGATTTGCGAGCTCTTCTCTTTTTTGTCCATAATGGTTTGGTTTAAAAGGTTGGGCAAAGTCTCAAAGGCCAAAGATTTGATGTGCTTCTTAACATTAGTGTTCGATGCTTTCAATGTTTTCATGCGCCTTCGTGAAAGACGATCTCAGTCTTAGTGGTCAAAAGGACATGGAGATCGATCTGTTGGGCAAGACTGCTGCTCGATTTCTCTTCTCCCCTCTGGCTGGACCGTGTATTCCTTATTCGATGGGCACGGAGAAGCAGGGCATTGGCCGGCTGTGAGATCGTCAAAAACATTGCCATATTTCCTGCAAGCATCTGCTTCGTGCAGTACCATGCTGAAACAAGGCAAAGTGAAGGCCGCTCTATTCCATGCCTTTGAGAAGGTTCAGATGGACTTAGTGAAGCAATCTGTCGAAGAGGACTTTTCCCTACAGGTCTGTGGATGCACTGCGGTTTGTATTTTGCAGCATCCGGACTATGACACAGTTTGGGTGGCGAACCTCGGGGATTCCAAAGCTGTGATGATTTCGCCGACCACCCATGGGGTGGTGGCTGAGACCGTCGACCATAAGCCCTCTGTGGCTTCTGAGCGTGAGCGTGTGGAGCGAAGCGGTATGGAATTGCAGACCACTATTCATGATGATGGCACCACGGCCTTACTTTTGGGGTTACGAAGCGCGACTTGTTTTGTTGATGTTATCAATGCCGAACGTGAACTGCGCTTGTCTTCCATTTTGTGAGAAATGTCATACAGAACCTTTAGATATGGACAAAGCATGAAAAGCGCTGAAGGTTCTGTGCCAGGGCTTTAAACTTTATCCTGTCTTCTGCATGTCAAGGCTTTGTCGAAGAGCGGCTGTTCATTAAGGGCGAGGAATTCCCTGGCCTTTGCATGACCAGATCTCTTGGAGATCTATGTGTGAAGCAGCATGGGATCACCGCCGAGCCTGAGATTGTGACATGGGATGTGAAGAGCTACCCTGACAGCTACTAGGAACAAGAAACTACTAGTAGGAAGGACGCTGACATTGCTATTAGGTTGGAGGCCATCGCTAATAGAAACAAGAAACTACTAGTAGCAGGGACGCTACTAGGTGGAGGCCATCGCTATTAGGTTGGAGGCCATCGCTACTAGAAACAAGAAGCTACTACTAGTAGCAAGGACGCTACTAGTTGGAGGCTGTCGCTATTCGGTTGGAGGCCATCGCTACTAGGAACAAGAAGCTACTAGTAGCAAGGACGC
>CAXAMN010020002.1:135200-172366 GCA_963970005.1 Durusdinium trenchii
GGAGGCCATCGCTACTAGGAACAAGAAGCTACTAGTAGCAAGGACGCAACTAGGTGGAGGCCATCGCTACTAGGAACAAGAAGCTACTAGTAGCAAGGACGCTACTAAGTGGAGGCCATCGTTTTTATTAGGTTGGAGGCCATCGCCACTAGGAACAAGAAGCTACTAGTAGCAAGGACGCTACTAGGTGGAGGCCATCGCTATTAGGTTGGAGGCCATCCGAAGCTACTAGTAGCAAGGACGCTGTCAGGCTACATGCTGCTTGCGACCGATGGCGTTTGGGACTTCCTCTCCGGCGACGAGGTTAGTGAGATCGAAGCATGCTTGCAAGCTCTCCAAACTTTGCTTCTGCACGGTGTTGTGTTTGGATTGAAAGCCCATCTCTGTTCTGTCCCCTCAGCAAAGGTGTTGGAGTGCACATCGAATGGTGGGACTTTGGAAGATGCAACAGCTAAGCTGTTGGCAGCTGCCAAGGAAAGGTGGAGTGATTACGATGAGAGCTATTGTGACACTCGTCTCGAAAGGATATGTCTCATTATAGTCAGTCTCTAGCACCGAGTCTTGCATATACATGCTTGCAGTAGTCGTATTTTGTCTTTCCATGTTATTGCTTATGAGTGCGTGCTTTTCAGTACCAGTTACGTCAAGAAAACCAGCATCCTGCCCACATCCACTCCCAAGTTTCATCCACCAAGTCGCGCCAATGGCCGCTCAATGTGTCACCGTCGCTCTGCCATACCATCCGTATCATCAGAATGACTCGCCATTTGTCGGCCTTATCTTGATCATGTTATCATCCCGTTCTTTGGAGAGCATTTTGTTTTCCACAACCGAGGATGACATTACCTTGATCTTGATTCCTGCGCAGGGCAGACAGCATACACCAGGCCGGAGCGAACCGCCAAACACTGAGCAGTAGACTCGAAGCGGTCCTTTTGACCTTCAATACAACGATCAGTTGTTTTGCCTGTGGCGATTTCAATCTGATCAGGGGACGAGGTACATTGGAAGTCGGTGCAGGAAGGATGCTGCTCTGGTTTGAAGAAGTCTGGTTACTTGGCACCGGAAGATCTGCAGTCCTCATACTGGGGTCAGATGCGCCAACGATCATTCCGATTGACCAGATTGGTAGGGCTATTGGATTTCTCACCCATTTGTGTTCATTGGAGAGTTCGTTTTGGATCGCACTGGGCTTTGCTTCGCATCTGCGGAAACGTTTTTTGCTCCTCATCAAAGGCACCAACAAGTTCTAGAGATAAGTTTCTTCTAACCGCAGGCAGTTGGAACAGGAGAAGTATTATATAAGCTTTTCAGGACTGTGGTTGGGAATCTCAGGTGCACCGACTTGAGCTGCAAAGGCTTGTCCCCCCAAGTGAATGACTTTGAGCCGCAAGCCAAGTGCCATGTATGCCTGGACCATGAGGAGCTCCCCGAAGTATAACATGTTCGGTGTGCACCAATCTTGGTCAAAGGTCGCCAAAAGATGTCAACACATGTGGAAGAAGTGAAGCCAGTTTTGTTCTTAGGTTGCGCCTTGATGTGAAACTTGGACACACTTGGCCACACAGAAGCTTGGCATGACCTCAGGTTCAAAGCAATACCTGATTGTGAGATGACAGACAATTATCCAACCTCATGAATTGTGCAGAATCCCGGAAAGTAAGACCACTGTGAGAGATGAATGGTCTTCAAGTAGAGTTCTGCATTTGTCCACTTGTTACTGTAGGTCAGTGAGATTGTAATGAATTCCCCCCTTGAATTTGCTTGTTGCCTGTGGCAACATGTGGTACTCTAACAGTTTCTAAATTTAGAGAGTTTTTTCTGTGCGGCCTGAGCAGCATCAATTATCTGAGTCCTGAATGTTGCGCTCACACACATTTTTCGTGAATCTGGTCGTTTCTTCAAGGCTTTGGTATTTGTACCAAGGTCAGAGGTCATCATGCGGAATGACGTGCCGGGATCGGTTGTGCAGCAGAATAGTCTTTTTGAGCTTTCAATATTGACTTGCTTCAAGCCGCTGGAATGTCGTCCCGTAGTTTTACAATTCCTGTAGTTTTGTTTTCCCTGTATAGACCTACAGATGATTTCTTGTAGGCACAGAAGGGTCAACTTGGCCCGTTTTTAGTTGCTCTGCTCTTGATTCTTGATTCAAGCAGCAAAAGTCAAAGAGGAGCCACGCTGGGGATAAGTGGAGATCATGAGGTGAAAGAGCTCCCTTGCAGATGATCAAATGCTTCCAGTTCCGTGTCCGATCATACTTTCTCCCTCGTAAGCTGACGATCCCTCGAAGCGAGGTCGAAAACCGACGAGCATACGAAGCTGGTCTCACTGAGGCCCAAAGCTCCCCGCTGGGCTTTGTTGGGGGCTTGGCGGCCTTGAAGGTGAAGCATCGCTTGCAGGCACTTCACCAGGCCAGCTAAGGATTCTTTATATTTTTTGTTGGGGGTCGGGCAGGGGTAGGCCGCAGTAGCTAGAGAGGTAGCTAGTAGGAGCTAGGTCCAGTAGCTAGTAGCTTGGATGCAGGATAGCTCACGCTTCTTCAAGGAAGCTCGCACTAATGATTTGGTTCCGAGATTTTTAGGGAAACTTAACATTAGAAGCTACAATTAGGAGGTTTGGGCAGAGCAAGAGACTTGGAAGATGTTGGGAACGACCCGTTTCAAGACTCAGAGATTCTCAGCCATTTCCTGACCCAGATGTTCAGCATGGCACATTGAGAGATCGTGATTTGACCCACCAAAATTGGATGGCGGAAAGCGTGCTGTTCGGTGAGTCTTTGAGCATGCGGGTGTTACAGAGTCAGAGATATCATGGGTGTGTATTGAGCACAGATATGTGGCGGGCTGACATGACGACACCACACTGGAGGAAGCCAAACGAAAGCCTATGGCTGCATCCCACACTGACGGGCTGGCGGTGACCAACAATGTAGCTGGGCCAAAGATCGAAAAAATGAACGCACACAGACAAATCCATCTTATCGGAAGCAGCATGATCGAGCGGATTGAATCCGAAAAGCATTTCGGAAAATACAAGAGTCTCAGGCATCGAGCTTGACATCGACCCAGGCATACAAAAACAGCCTCATCCACTGGCCCAGGCCGTCCTTCCAGCCCAAGGTGGTGCCCCAGCACAGGCGAGTGATGGCACAACAAGTCAACAGGCTGCGCAGAATTCCGCAATGTCGGCCATGCTGAACGCCGCCAGGACGGGAGTCAACAGCAGCTTATCGGTTGGTGATTGACTGGGATTTCATGAGCCCGTTTCCGACGTTTCCTTTTTTGCAGGTTTGTCATCCTTTTTGTTCTCATTAGACATTAGACTCTGCTGATGTTTGTCTGGGGAAGGGAATGATCGCAATAAAATGACTGGGAGTCAGGTGCTCTGGGGTAGGTCAGGTACAGTGTACGTACGTTAAACTTGTTGTCCTGAGCGAGCGGATTCAGTGGACAACAGGCTGCGGCCAAACGGGCTGAACGACGCTAGCGTGAGGACGACGCTGCCCAAGTTCTCCGGGCCACTGGATGAGGCAGAGGAGGCAGAGATCCAAGGCTTGCTTGGAGAGGCTGGGAGGGGAACTAGACATTCTGAAATAGGTGCATGCCTTAAACAAAAGGGACAGATGTGAGACTTTGCAAGGGCACTGCAAGTTTTTCTTCAGCTACTTGTACACTAGACTCTCTAGACCTTTGAACTCCAGAAACCGCTTGTGCTGAATCTGAAGATTATAAGGTCTCCCAGAAGCACTCCTTTCGACATTTTGGTCAGCAGTTTTCCTAAGTCAAACTGCAGATGCCAGACCCAGCAACATCTGACCGAGAGTTACGTGCGGTCCGCCCATGCGTCCAGACCTCACAGATGGATCAAGAGTTCCAAGATATGCTCCAAGAGGCGTGGCCAGCGGTGGCGTCGCCAGAGGGCTTCAGAAACGGAGCAATTTTGCAAGTTTTGGCAGGTCCAGCGTATTTTGAAGTGGCTTTTCACGGACTCTGACTCTGACTTCGATGAGAAGCTGACTCATCAACAGTTGAAGGCTAGCTGGGTGAGACTGTGACTGGGAATCCCGGAAGCAACTCACCTGATAACTACATATAACTACTCTATATTAAACAACATATATATATATAGTTATATAAATATATATGTACAGTACTTACATTTGGCAGTGTAACAGTCTGCAAGCTTGCAGGCCATCTTCCAGCGCGCGCCGCAACCCTTGGGGTCAAGCCTTGGAATGGAGGTCCTTTGATGTGCCATGAGACTCTCGTATGTCCATCAGTCCATGAAACGCTTGACCAAGGTGGAAATCAGCACGGCGCACAATGAGAAAAACGAGATGTACAACAGGCAAGGTGGATCTTCGTGAGGGCTGAGCCACCGTAGCGATTTGCAGTTCCGCTCTCAACGAGAATGGATGTGGTACACTGTGGTACCACATTCCCGGACCACATCCATTCAGACAACTCAGACGCGCAGGATCCGCTTTATCGAGCTGGTGATTCTGGTGTGCGTCCGGGCCTGCACCTCGGGCCCATCCGTTGGCCGGTTCTTCGGGTCCTTTGGGTGCCGCAGGTGAACCAGAGCCCCATCCTGACATCTCGCCTGGCAGAAGTCAAGAAAGTCTATGGTCGAAGCAACAGTGCAAAAGGCCGAAGAAGTCTGGCCGTTCATTTTCCGTTCATTTTTATCATTTCCATCATTCCACCAATTGAGTGGGTAACACACTCAGTGAAACCAGCACTCGTGCCAGGGCGCAATCTGACAGCTTCTGGTAGCTCCGGTTCGGTTGAGCCGGGGGCCGAAAAGGCGCTGTTTTCAGGGTTTGTGAAGAATATGAACACCCTACTTGCTGACTCTTGTATGTACTTGCCAATAAGCGCTTGTAAACTACAAGTATTCAATTCAATGTCATACGTTTGACAAGCTGCCCCGTGGGTCAATTTTGCAGCTAGTTGCTGCTTGAAGCTAGTTGCTTTCCTTTTTTTGCATACTCTTCCTGCGCCCCTTTGTGATACAACCATACGATTGTTTCATGATGCCGTGCCTGGCGCCAAAACAACCAGACCCCAAAGGCTGCAGCGTGTCAACTGTATGAAAGCTCGAGACCCTTGCGAGTACATCATCAAGAAGTGCCACATTTCAAACTCGAGTTGTAAGTGCAGTGTATACAGTGCAATAGCTTCAATCAGAAGGGACCAAGGTCAGGCAGACTCTACAAGTTGACATATTTCCCGTAAGAATATCTAGTCTATAGTATTCTCGCTTTCCCCCACTGTGTGCACATGCTTTGGTTTGCATGAGACAATGGAGGCAAGCAGCTGTGATTCTTAGGGCTCCATTTTTGGCTGCGGATTCCAAGGCGATCTGCTGAAACCAAGGCCTGCTTTAGGGTCTGCGATCTCTGTCTTTGGGGGTCTCCCTGTTCGAATACACACCCATTCAACTCCAACATACTTTGCAGGTCTCCTTGCTGGCAGGGATTCCACGCTTGGAGGCGTCGTACGCTCCTCAGGTGCACGGCAAGTCCGTGTCCTGGACAAAGCGTGAGTGAAGTCCTTCAAGTACAGCTCTACTGGAAGGGGTTTGCAGACATTTCAGCCCTTTGGAAGAGTTTCTCATGCTTCTCTGGTGCAACGACCGCACCCGGTGGATTCTCCAAACAAGGCCTGCTTCGAAGTGGGAGCCCGGGAAGCTCAGTGGTCTGGAGCAAGTGGAGCAAGCAGACACTTCAGTGGCATCCATTGGAGACACACCAGGGAAGGATTGAGCCCCAAACCCTCTAAAATCACTGGCATTGTTTGTGATCCGTTCTTCAAGATAGGTTTCTCATGTTTGTGACTTTTAATTGAGAAACCACCATGTGCTCACTCACATCCTCTCACAGTTGCGAGGTCTGCCAAGTCGCATGTGCAGGACATGTCTGAGAGGTTTGAGCCCGAGGATTGGAGGTGAAGCATCGTCCCTGAAGATCTGGGGTCTTGGACACAGATCCCACCTATGACTTTCCGAAAGCCTCGCTCCGCAGAGATCCTCAGGCGGAGATCCTCAGCAGAGGTGGAGAAGTGTCTTGCTCAGATGACCAGACACGATTCTCAGCTCCACCAGCTCGTGGAAACACAGGTCGACCAAGTGATTGGATGTGATCGGAATGTGATCAGTGTCAGGTCAGCCTTGACCAAGTTGCAGCAACTCTTTGCCTCAGTGAAGAAGAAAGCCGCTGATGCCTAGCCGGGGGGATATTTGGTAGGCCGCTGTAGGTTCAGTCAATGGAGCTACATCGGTTGGAGGATTCGGCGGTGAGGATCGTCGATGCGTGGCAGATGCCGAAGGCATTGCCATTTTTGGGAGAGCTCCCAATGCTGGGTCCGACTGACCCATTGTTTCGTCCAAAGGGCGAGAGCAGAGTGAGTGGGATTGCTTTGGTGTCCGCCATGGTCAACTTGGAGCTTGGAGTCAGATGTCACTCACTGAAGGGTTTGTCAGCTGGTTTCAGATGCGCACGGTGTATATATATATATATATTTATACATAGATTACAATTTTGCATGACACGTCATTTGATCTCTCGACCTTTGCAGGAATGTGGTGCATGTCATCGGCCTCACTGTCAATGTGGTAGAAACCTGAACAAAGCCTTTTGCAATGCCAAAGAGCCTTTGCACTCTAAGACAAGCTTGGGCCGTGTCCGAGGCAAAAGAGGAAATTCTGAAATCTCCGGAATTCTTTGCCCAGTGCGCCTGTCAAATATGTTTGCCATGTCCTGTAACGTGTGACATGCAGGTACGGTAAGCTGCAACGAGTGACTGTTAGCAAGGCACCTATCCAGTCGAAGTTTCACAGTGAGAAGAGTGTGCCGATCTACAGTGCGTGCGCCAACCCTTCTCTGAGGCATTTGACTTGTAGACTGTGCTATCGTTGTGTGGCCATTATGTAACACTGCCCTTTGTTTTGGAGGTACTTGACCTTTGAAAAGCCTGAAGAAGCGCATGTTGCAATTCAGGCCTTCTGTGTTCCGACTGTGAGCTCTTCCTGTGGCTCTATGGCCAAGTTCCCTGTCCGTAGAGGGGATCCTCATACAAAGGCCCTGAAACCGCAGACTGCAGGCGCCGCAGGGCGGTGGCGGTAGTCCCGTAACCTCGTTTCCCAGGCCGGTTCACAAGCCGGCCCTCTATCACACCTTTAACCCATCTAGTTCTGCACCAAAACCATACCAAAACCTAGACCAGGGCAATGCCAAACACAACCTCTGAAGCTCCTATAAACGCAAATTTCTTGCTGTCTCCAGACCGTCGAACGCACCGGGAACATGTCGACTCCACAATACAACAGGTCTTCTCTCTTGGGTTCACTTTTTCACCCTTTTATGCTCTGACCTTTTTGTGAGGCTGTAGATGGCTTTGCCATGGATGGCCACACTCTCCGTGCCAACTTTGGCACCACCAAGTGCGCACAGGAGGAGTGGAAGAAATATGAAGGGATTGGACTTCGCATGTGCTTGTAAGGCATGTTTTGTTGCTTCTTGGATTCTCAGTTATTGGGCTGCAGGTACTGCCGGAAGTTTCTCGAAGGAGAGAAATGCGAGCGAAAGGCCAGTGGGATGCCACAGGCAGTTTAGGTGATACCCGCAGTCTAGTTGGGTTGACCCGTGTGAAAGGACTGCAACTTCTTGCACAAGTTGGTGGATGAAAGTGCCGAGAAGGGGAAGGCGGCTGGCGGTGCTAGACTACTCCCCAATGACAACTGATTCTCCAGTGCCGTTCTTTTTTGAAGTGCTGTTTGTGAAGAGCACACACATCAAGCTGAGTGTTTTGAACTTATGCAGGGGAAAGATGGCAAGGGGAAAGATGGCAAAGGGAAGGATGGCAGGGGGAAGGATGGCAAGGGCAAGGATGGCAAAGATGGCAAAGATGGGAAGGATGGGAAGGATTGGAAGGATTGGAAGGATTGGAAGGATTGGAAGGAATGGAAGGATGGAAAGGATGGAAAGGGCGAGTTGCCTCAGAACAAGAGTGCAGTAACTGAAGTTGCACTACAAGTGTCATTCAATTTGTGAAATGAGGCCAAGGAAGCTGGTCGTGGTATGGAAAAGATGATTCATACTGGGAGGACTTGCTGAACACAATACCACCAGTAGTTTCTTGAGGGTGATAACGCTGCAGGACACGAGAGGGAAAGATGGTAAGGGCAAGGACAATAGCTACTGGAAGGACTGGAAGGAAGAGAAGGCTCGTGGTTCACCACTTGGCAGACTTGCCTACACGCATTGTGCTGCCGGCTGCTGAGGGCAAAAAGGATGGCGGGCGAAAAGGAAAGTCCAAAGACGGAGGTAAGGATGGAGGTAAAGACGGAGGCAAGGACGACAAGGCGGGAAAGCATAAATAAGAACACGGACGCAGCATCCGTGCATTTCTACTGAGGCTGCAGGATAAAGTTCTTTTTTTTTTCTCGATGGACTGCACCTGGCAGACACTGGGGAATAATGCTCCTATTTATATGCATGTAGCGCTTGCGATTGACAAGCACACTTGCTGTAAGAATTTTGTGGATTTCCAGGGAGCAGTTCCTTAAACACCGTGCCGTTGCTTTTTGTAATCTTACAATGACATGTTATTAATTTTCCGGATTTTCCGTTGGAATTCTTCATTTTTGTGAAACTTCTGAACTTGTTGCCTTCTTACACTGCACCGGAGAAAGCTAACATTTTAGGCACAAAATATTGCATAGACTTTTTTTGCATGGCATATGTTAGTCTAGTTTCGCACCTGTCTCCGTTGAGACCAACCTAGACCAAGTTCAAATAGGCCACGATAGGTCCTACGGGTATGTGGCATGGTCTATGTTAGCCTCCACCGGGCTATGTTGACCTCTACCGGCGCGGTCTATGTTAGGCTGCATTCTGTGGATAGTTAGGTTGCAGTTGGTCCATGTTAGTGTCAGAATCGATCATAGACTGAGAGTGGGAATGGTCCATGTTAGCCACAAGCCTGACTCAGGTTTGTGGAAGTTTGTGTCAGTGCGGACCATGGACTGAGAGTGGAAGTGGTCCATGTTAAATAGCACCTGAGACTGATTTCTGGTCTATGTTGTTTTTCCCCGGAGTAAGTTTTGAAGAAGAACTGTTCTTAAAGCTTTCTATTTGTTTTTTTCCTCTCTTTGAACGCTTCCGCTTCGAGCTTTGAGGCATGGAACAGGCGACGCAGTCATTCGTCATGGTCCTTTCATTCGCCTTACACTCCTAGCTTTTCTGTCCTTCTTTTCGTTTGCGTTCAATTCTCTCACTCGCAAGCTGTGTGCACTTCTTTGGTATTTTTCCAACTTTTCACACATGTACTGTCCTCCTTCAAGTCGCCCTGTATGAACAATATCTATGTACCCTTTGCAAGAGCACCCTCCTTTTCAATCTCAAAGCCTTCTTATTTTTCCAAAACAGTTTCTTTTTGAGAGCGGGTGGTCATGGGGCCTGGGTTTTGGTTTTCCCAAAATTTTTGGTAAATGCTTCAGTGGCAGCCCCTGTCCATATAAACGCACATATAATCTATTCCTGCTCTCTCTATATGAACAAATATATTATGTATTCCTGAGTCAGGGTAATTTTATTGTTTTGGAAGCAGCAATCAGTCATTCAGATGGTTTTGAACAAGATAATTAGGAAAGAAGCAGGCCATAAACGTGTTTATTTTAACAATTGTCTTCTAGATCTCTGCTTATATTATAATTATGTTTAGATTTGGAAAGATTGTATATAGACGCTTTTATGTTATATACAAAAGACTCTCTATAGATCTTTGCAGATAATCATTTTTTGATTTAAACAACTATATAGAAACCTTGTATGTTAAAAGCTTTCTTCTAGATTTGTCCGGGTAAGAGCTTGCATTTTCAAAGCTTTCGTCTGGATCTCTGGGAAAGTAGATATCCCATTTCTGTGTGTTTTTATGAAAGGAAAGCTCTTGAAAGAACAACTTATTTATTGATATATAGCATGTAAAATTGACATGACCATTTCCAGAGATCCAGAGGAAAGCTTGAGAAATGAAAGCTTTTATGTATTTTTATTGTAGAAATGATCGTCCCCAGAGATCTAGAGGGAAGCTCTTGACTTAGAAGCTTGTACATAAGACATGTTTAATAGGTCTATATGATCTCCAGTGATACTGTAAATCAATAAATCCAACTACTTACTCCAAAAAAAACGTTTTGGTCTTGTTCCCAGCACTCCCAGGGCAAAAAATACTGTAAAACACGGGGTTTTGCAGCATGTGTTTTCTTAAACTACATAGACTAGAGCTAGCATAGAATTAGATAGAGTTAAATTGGATTTGAGTTAGAGCTAAGATAGAATTGAATTAAAACCGAATTTCAAGTAAACTTGTATTGAACTATAACTACAACCTATTTAAACTTAGATGAGAGTTGAAGTAGAAAGGAATTGGAATTAACATTAAAAGTTCGCCAGAATAAGATGTAAAACGCTTGAGCTACAAGATGCACAAGTCGAGGAGGCTTCGAAATTACAAAGCCGAAGCAAATGCAACAAGCATTGAATTAGAACTACAGCTTACACAGATTCTTAACAGTTTCATGTAAATTGGAAGGTGTCATTACAGTTTCATGTCAAGCTGGTTGGACATGCAGTTGGCAACAGCATTGATACCAGTCAGCAGTTAATGCACTCAGACTTGTATATGGAGATGTGGACAAGGACACAGGAAGTGTTGAGCTCAGACGGTTTCAGATGTAAGCAAAAAGAACAGATGCCTTGAGATGAGAAGTAAGCTCAGATGCTAAAACACAAAAACCTTGGGAACACTATAAAAGAATAGAAAACAATTCTCAGAGACTCTTGGCTGGACCCTCCAAAATCAGAAAAAACAAAAAACCGTTGAGAAAGCCAAAAAAACAAAAATCAACAAACCAATTCTCGGGAAGTCTTGAGGAAAAGAGGGTCCAGGCAAGAGTCTCTGAGAATTGTTTTTTGTTTCCCAAGGTTTTTTTTGTTGTTTTGTTTTTTTCTGATTTTGGGGGGTCCAGACAAGAGTCTCTGAGAATTGTTTCATTTTTGTGTTTTTTTGGTTTTCCCATTTTTTTGTTTTTTTTCTTATGTGTTTTTGATCCTTTATGCATATTTATGAGTGTTTTTTAGTCGTGACTGTGGCACCAATGCATTTGTCTAGCATTTACCTAAAATTTATGGAAAACTCAAACCCAGGCTCCATGGCCACCCCTTCTGTTCTTTTTTGAAATTTTCTTTGTTCAGGTATTCCCTCTTTTCTCCAAAATGTGAGGCTGTGTGGCACTGTCAATTTCTCACTTACCTTGGCCGTTCTTGGTGCCTCTAACACTTCTGGTTCTGGGTCTTCTGTTTCACCTTAGCTGATGAAGACTGTGGCCCTCCAGCCACTTCCGGGCCTTTCCATTTGTTTTGCTTGCTTCACAGATGCCTAGTCTTGCAGGCTGAAGGTGTAAGCATGCCTGATAATGGCCTGGGCCTTCAGACACAGAGCATGTGGGAACAACATCACAAGGACAAAACATAGAGATTTCAAAGCACTTGGACGAACACTTGCTCACTCCTTTATTGATTTGAGATTGCTGCGTGCACATGCTGGTTGTTTACGGACACTGCACTTGATGCCTCGAAAGTTTCACTCAAACTGCGATTCTCAGGTCAGGCAGTGCCACCCCAGGAAGAGCCACCTGCCAGGATAGCAGCGTGATGGACCAGTGACAATGCTGGACTTTTTCTTGAGTTTGTCTGATGGAAAGTGCAGCAAGTCTCATCCTGGTGTTTTGGAAAACGAAGAATGATTGTCTCCTTTAAGGCTAAACATCGCAATACTTCGTGTAGCAAGAGAATGAACATCCAGTTCAAACGCTAGAAGTGATCACAGGCCGTCTACAGACTCTTCCTCCGGACTGGAAGGGGCAACCTTGCAGGCCGTCTGAAGAAGCACATTCTTATTCAGGATTTCCATGCTCTTTGTTTCACAACGCCTGAACTGGCAAGGCACCGGCACCGCCATCGATACCGCCATCGATTCCGCCATCGATCCCGCCGCAGCCGAAACCAAGCCGGGGCGACCTAGAAAAAGAGATCAGGGGGCGGTTGATTGTTGTAAAGTAAGCTTTTTAGCCGCAGACCAGTTCTTGTCTCAGAGAGAATCTGCTCAGGCCCTCCTGGCATTGCTCAAGCTCCGGCAGAGCCTCCAGCTTTCTATGAGGCCAGTCTTTTTTTCCAGGTGGATGATCGCACGGTATCATGACTAGTTTCGGCATCTATTGTTAGGAATTACTTTGAACATTATTGAATTATTAACAAGCCACAAAGCCTCCAGAACGAAAGCCAACCCTCAAAGCATGTTCGTGAAAGCTGCAGAACCTGGGCCGGTGCTGGGCCTGTCCGAGCCTCCTGACCTTGGGCTTTATCCGCCCCGAATTGCTTTCAGGTTCCATTTTCACATCCAGAACTGGTTTTCCTTTACGTTGTTGGACAAATCTTTGAACATTGCATCATTTTAGGTTTATATACTTGAATAAATAAAGGCTTGGAACGGATTCGTTTTGAGTTCGGCAGAGAAAAGCACTTTCATGTTGAAACGAGCCTCAGAGCCTGTCTCTATTGTAGTCTGAATTTGGCATCTACGCTTGGCTACGGCTACTCAAGTGCTTTTTCCGTTCTAGCATGTTTCGAGTCATGTCCCTATATTTCACGTATCCAGAAGACCGAATTTCATGTTTGTTCCTACATTCACTTTGGCCTTCTGTTTGAACACGCTCCTTGCTGTTTGGAATCCTCCTTTAATGCTTGCTAGCACATCTTCTCCTTGTTTCTCATTGTTTTTTCTACCCTGTTGGATCCTTCTGGTGTTTCTTATGGAAATTTGCATCCTTTCTTTTCTCAGACGAGGAATGAACCTTCAAAGGACTTTGTATTGCAAGACACTGGTGGATGGCATTGCTGCAATTGAATTTGATGTTGTCCTTGATTGAGCGCGCTCTCAGGGTACTTACTGTATGTGGCCTAGACGACTACAAACATCGCGGGGGATTGTGAGAGCGCACCAAAAGAAGTGAGCTTGTGCGTGACATTGTCGAGAACCCACCAACGATTTGCTATTATTTTTGTCCTACTTGGTGTTGCTGACCAGAGAGGTTCTGGGAAACCATGTTACACTTTGAGCGATCAGTGTGGTGGGTTTTCCACTCTCTTTGCCACACATATGCCCAGTCTTGCAGGCTGAAGGCGTAAGCCGGCCAGATGATGGCACCGGGCTTTGGACATGGAGTGGAAGCGTGAAATATGTGAGGACAGTATCACTTGAAGAAAAGCAGCAAGAATGGTTGACGTTCCACAAAAAGAATGGGTTTGAGACAAACGTGGACAAACACCTGCTCGCTGCTGGTTTGTTGCGTGAGAAAGCCACATTTGATGAATTGAAAGTTCACTAAAGTTTGCGGGTTCTCAGATTGGACCCGTTCAGCTCCGGACTACGGTGCTTCTCAGGTCAGGCAGCGCCGCCACAGACAGTGCCACCCCGCAGGACAGCAGGGTGGTGATGGACCGATGACAATGCTGCGTTTCTCTCAGGGTAAGTGCAACAAGTCATCCCCGGTTCTTTTGGATGCCGCAGAGTTATTGTCTCCTTTGATGCTCAACACCACATTGTATTTCCGATGTGTATGCATATGTATATATATATATAGGCATAGGCGCATGTATATAAGAATACAAAAGAACGACTTAGTGTCGCAACAAAATGGACATCCCGTTCAGGCCGTCTGACAGTTCCTTGGGACCGACAGGGGCGCCCTTGCAGGCCGCGTGACGAAGCACATTCTCATTCTGACATGGTCACATATTCATTGTAGATTACTTGGCCCTGATTATCGTAGACTTTTTGGAGGCGAGCAAAACACATGGACATTTTAGGGCGTTTTGTTTTGAAGAAACCACATCTTGATGGAATGTGAAAAGACGCATTTGTGGCGCAACATAGAATACACCCAACAATTTGGAGGTGTGGATATTTTGACCCGTTGGTCACAAGCTGGGCAAACTGTTTGTCAATGCAGCTTTTTGAACCAGACCTATCCATACCCTTGCATACAAGGAAAGAGAGGAGCTTGTTCCCCCTAAAATGGAGTGAACAAATGCTGGAGTATGCTGAATTCGGATGAAGGTGAGGGTCGAAACTTAGTCAGTGATTGATCACGACAAATACACTCACATTTGTGCTGCTTTTTGTTTTTTGTTAGATATGCTATTGTAGTCTATTGTCACTAATCAATGTTCAAAGGTTTTTGAGAGATTGACATGGCATTGAATCACAGGGTCTCGGATGGTAGGGTCATTTTTTGGTTGCATGATTTCAGGCCGCTGCTAGAATTCCTGAGGGCAGGTCTAACACCTTTGCGTTGACTTGTCGATAAGGCCTAAGGGTACGGAAGTCCCTAGATTTTTGGGTCTACATTGCAACCATTGAGGGTCCCGGCAAGTAGTTGAATTCTCATTGAGCATTTTCAGAATTCCCCTTGTGTCTCTGTTCACATCGCCTGAACTGGCAAGGCACCGGCACCGCCATCCAAACCGCCATCGATTCCACCATCGATCCCACCGCAGCCGAAGCCAAGCCGGGGCGACCTAGAAAAAGAGATCAGCGGGGATTGATCGTCATAAAGCAAGCTTTTCAGTTTGTCTCAGAGAGAAACTGCTCAGGCCCTCCTGGCATTGCTCAAGCTCCGGCAGAGCCTCCAGCTTTCTTTAAGGCCATAATTTACATAAAGCAGGAGACTTTTGGTGGTCCATGCGCTTGATTTGATGTTGTTCTCCTTGATTGAGCGCACTCTCAGGGTACTTACTGTATGTGGCCTAGACGACTACAAACATCGCGGGGGATTGTGAGAGCGCACCAAAAGAAGTGAACTTGTGCGTGACATTGTCGAGAACCCACCAACGATTTGCTATTATTTTTGTCCTACTTGGTGTTGCTGACCAGAGAGGTTCTGGGAAACCATGTTACACTTTGAGCGATCAGTGTGGTGGGTTTTCCACTCTCTTTGCCACACATATGCCCAGTCTTGCAGGCTGAAGGCGTAAGCCGGCCAGACGATGGCACGGGGCTTTGGACATGGAGTGGAAGCGTGAAACATG
The DNA here is from genome assembly GCA_963970005.1 of Durusdinium trenchii. Lineage (NCBI taxonomy): Eukaryota > Dinophyceae > Suessiales > Symbiodiniaceae > Durusdinium > Durusdinium trenchii. The sequence continues at coordinate 150,352 of CAXAMN010020002.1, forward strand.
TGAGGACAAAATCGCTTGAAGAAAAGCAGCAAGAATGGTTGACGTTCCACAAAAAGAAGGGTTTTGAGACAAATATGGACAAACACCTGCTCGCTGCTGGTTTGTTGCGTGAGAAAGCCACATTTGATGAATTGAAAGTTCACTAAAGTTTGCGGGTTCTCAGATTGGGCCCGTTCAGCTCCGGACTACGGTGCTTCTCAGGTCAGGCAGTGCCGCCACAGACAGTGCCACCCCGCAGGACAGCAGCGTGGTGATGGACCGATGACAATGCAGCGTTTCTCTCACGGTAAGTGCAACAAGTCATCCGAGGTTCTTTTGGACGCCGCAGAGTTATTGTCTCCTTTGATGCTCAACACCACATTGTATTTCCGATGTGTATGCATATGTATATATATATATAGGCATAGGCGCATGTATATAAGAATACAAAAGAACGACTTAGTGTCGCAACAAAATGGACATCCCGTTCAGGCCGTCTGACAGTTCCTTGGGACCGACAGGGGCGCCCTTGCAGGCCGCGTGACGAAGCGCATTCTCATTCAGGATTTCCATGCTCTTTGTTTCACATCGCCTGAGCTGGCAAGGCACCGGCACCGCCATCGATACCGCCATCGATTCCACCATCGATCCCACCGCAGCCGAAGCCAAGCCGGGGCGACCCAGAAAAAGAGATCAGGGCGATGGTTGTCGTAAAGTAAGCTTTTCAGCCGCAGACCAGTTCTTGTCTCAGAGGGAATCTGCTCAGGCCCTCCTGGCATTGCTCAAGCTCCGGCAGAGCGTCCGGCTTTCTATGAGGCCATAATTTAGATGAACATGATTTGATGTTGTTGTCCTTGATACTGACTGTATCTGGCCTAGACGACTACAAGCATCGCGAAAAACTATTGCGCCGAGAACCCGCCAAAAAATTGCTACAGTATTGTTTTTGTCCTACTTGGTGTTGCTGACCAGAGAGGTTCTGGGAAACCATGTTACACTTTGAGCGATCAGTGTGGTGGGTTTTCCACTCTCTTTGCCACACATATGCCCAGTCTTGCAGGCTGAAGGCGTAAGCCGGCCAGATGATGGCACGGGGCTTTGGACATGGAGTGGAAGCATGAAGCGTGTGAGGACAGAATCACTTGAAGAAAAGCAGCAAGTATGGTTGACGTTCTCCAAAAAGAAGCGTTTGAGACAAACATGGACAAACACCTGCTCGCTGCTGGTTTGTTGCCTGAGAAAGCCACATTTGATGAATTGAACGTTCACTATAAAGTTTGCGGGTTCTCAGATTGGACCCGTTCAGCTCCGGACTACGGTGCTTCTCAGGTCAGGCAGTGCCGCCGCAGACAGTGCCACCCCGCAGGACAGCAGCGTGGTGATGGACCGATGACAATGCTGCGTTTCTCTCACGGTAAGTGCAACAAGTCATCCGCGGTTCTTTTGGACGCCGCAGAGTTATTGTCTCCTCTGATGCTCAACACCACATTGTATTTACGATGTACTGTATATGCATATGCATATGAGTACACAAGAAGTAACGCCTCCCTTCAACGAAGGGACAGTGCCTATTTAACTAGCTGACTGTAGTGCTTGTTTGACACATTTCAAAAACTCTTTTTCGCGAACCATTCTCCATAGAGATCAGACCTCATGTATATAGCATTACTAGCATCATGAAGAATGCGTGACAATACTGCACAGCCCTTTTGAGAGTCAAGGAAAAGTGCGTATGGTAGCGGAGCTGAGAAGGAGGTAACCCCTCTGGAGCTCTGAGCGAAAAGCCCCTAGGTCACTGGGATCCCGGGTGCCATAGATTTGGGGCCTTTGGAACCCAAAAATCTGGACTGGTGAATAATTGTTGTGAGCACCGCTCTGTACTCAGTACATCGTGTCAAAGAGACATTTGTACAAGGAGAAGATGGAGGAGATCAGGGAAATCCTTCAGACGATAGCACAGAGTACGCCGGCAACAACATCAGCAGCTGAGGCGGTGGAGAAAGCTGTTGAGGACAAGAAGTCATCAACCACAGATAGGTCAAAATTGATAGCAAAGCTCAATATCTTTGACGACAAGCCACAAGGAGAAGATTTTCCAACACTCAGAGAGTGGTCGTGGGTACTTGAAAAGTACCTGAGCGCAGTTGATGAGGGCTACATGAAGGACTTGAAGGAAACTCACGAGAAGCCAGATGACAAATTTGACATGGACTTGGCAACTGAGGCAGAAAAGACTAGGTGCATCAAGCTCTATGGATTGTTAGCTTCATTGATAAGAGGAAGGGCGCTGCAATTGGTGAAAGATGTAGATGACGCCAATGGATTTGACGCTTGAACAAGACTTTGAAACCAACTTCAAAGGTGAGAGGCTTAGCACTCTTAAGAGCAGCCACTACATGGCCAGCATTTTCCATGAACAGTGCGCTACAACCTCAACTCTTGAAGCTTGAAGAGGTATTTGATGAGACAGTCAAGTCAGGTACTGCAATTCGGGAAGAGCTGAAATCTGCCATTCTTTTGAGATGTGTAGGTGGTCAACTCAAATCCTGCTTGAATTTGACCCTTGGTGACAATGTTCAAAACTCAACTTTGAGGGAAGGGTTGGAGTGGGATAGGTCTCAGCAGAAGTGGGCTACTTCCATGGTGGTGAGTAGCAGTACAGACTCTCAAGGACCTCTGCCAATAAATGCTGATCGAGTCCAAGATGCCAAAGGAAAGGGCAAGAAGGGCAAGAAGGGCAAGAGATCAGGAAGGAAAAGAAGGTGATTATAAGGGCAAAGATAAAGGCAAAGACCAAAAAGGCAAGGGTCTGGTCACTTGTGGAAAGCCAAGCATCTTGCTTGAGACTGTTGGAGGAACAATACTCGACAGGTAGCAAGTGATCAAGCCCATTCATCTTCAGGAGGAGCGTCGCAAACAACTCACACATTTGGTCAACTGCATGCCAATGTGAGCCAACGAGGTAGCTCAGGAGGATGGAGAACAGTGAGCCAGTCATCTTTGACTTGAGACAAGGAGATGATGAGCTAGACCATCAGGGAACCCGAGTAATTCAATTCCACATTGGATGATGATGATGATGGTGATGATGTTGATGATGATGATGAGTCCGAATTCCAAGAAGTTGAGGAGATTGACATTTCAGACGATGAACCCATGGTGAGGAGACTTGGGGAAGAGAACGCGGATGTGGCCATCGTTATTGACAGTGGAGCTGATGTAGCGTTATTCCCTTTGAGCGTGGCAGATCGAAGAAAAGGAGCGCTACAATTCAGCGCAAAGACCACGCTGCAAGATGCGCAAGGAAATTGTATCCCCACATGAGGTGCGAAAATGGACGAGAAGTTCTTCTCAAAGAGAATGTGATCTTCAGTTCAAAGGTGAATCAGCCGATACTTTGTTATGGAAGGTTGATGGAACATGGTTGGGGAATCAATAGCAGAGAGCAAATGTAGGAGAATGGTACCACTTAACCTACAAAATCGCTCTTTGACAGTTCGAGGCCGCATTAGAGTCGTTCGAGATGAAGTTGAGAACTGCTTGGAGGTGCAAGTACTTGAGGCTTTGGAGTAAGAACCGGGTTGGAGATTCAATGAGCATGGACTGCTAGTTGGAAGCCTATTGACTTCCAGATTTGTGGACCCCAAAGCCATTCCAGAATTGGAAGAATCACCAGAGCTGATGAGAACCACTTTGGTGAGAAGAGGAGGTAAATGGTTAATGCTTCGGTTTTGTGAGAGCATGATGAAAAAGCAAAGCTAGGGCAACTCCATGAGACACACTGGAATCTTATGAGTTGAGGACATCATGAAGCAGCAGATACGGTAGAGAAAGAGATGGACAAGTAGAAGGAATTGCTAGAATGTGCAGTCGCGAGGAGAAACTTTCCAGATAGACCACCAGCGGAGATATCGCCAATCCAGTTCTTGAGAGAGTAGACAATTTGCAGAGAAAAAGGGGCGAGCGAAATGGAAGAAAGTAGACTCTTGTTGCAAAGTGAGCTCAAAGAAGCAGTTTAGAGTCCCACATCGCCAACAAGGAATGCGAACCATTTTCCAATAGAGATCAGACCTCATGTATATAGTGTTACAAGCATCATGATGAATGCGTGACAATACTGCGCAGCCCTGTTGAGAGTCAAGGAAAAGTGCGTATTTTTAGAACTGTAGTTTGAGACGCTGGCCGGCACTTCGCTGTTTGATCGGCGGGGCCTGGGTACAACACGTTCGGCCAACTCTCTGGGGCCTACGATCAATGGTGAGGTGGCAGCAGCTGATGATCTTGCACTGGCCGCGCTTCCTGCGCTTGAGCCTGCGCCTATATTGATCTCCAGCGAGACCATCGACGCTACCGGTGCCAACTCAGTTGATGAGGCCTCACATCACATGGAGCGAAGTCCCCTGGCATGCTTGGGCCCTCAAGGCAACCTACAGTCCGCGTTGGATCACGTTCTCTGCTTTGCTCTTGTTTTGCCACGGGCGGAAGCTCTATATATCCCATTGGCTGGTTGGGCAGCAAGCTTCGTCTGCAGTTGCGCTGCAATTTCCATTTGTGCAGCGTGCTTCGCTCAACGGTGATGAAATTGTCTTGAGCACGCGCGCGTGTATCTTCGCCAGTTACGACGGGACCAGTGTCCCCGTGTGAATCTGAAACTTGAGCGTGAAGACATGGAAACCCCGAGGAGTGAACGTTCTTCTCAAGTAAGAAGGCGTTTTCCTGTTTGCATTGGAACCGAGGTTGATGGGCCCCAGTGAGTTCAAGCCACGTGTCGGGTTTGGGGCGTTGGTGAAAAATCTTGTGGAGTGGAGTTTGAGTGAGTGAGGCGTTTGCAGACCACCACTCTTCTCATCTGGACTTGAACGAGTGTTCAGAATCCTGATAGGTGTTTGTGAATGCTCGTGAAGTTTTGCGCGGTGTTTCTCCAGGAGGACGTTCTAATCAATGACTGGCTGACCTCACAACCTGAGGAGACCCTACGATCAGCTCGCCGAATCGGTCAGTAAGGCCTCACCAAGTTGGAGACGCAGGAGTGAATCAGCGTGACAGATTGAAATCGCGTGGTAGGTCGAGCAAGTTTGCGTCCGCGAAAACGTTAAAGAAAGAATCTACCTTTGAACATGGACGCCCAGGATTTTATGCTGGAGAGGTGAGGCATGAAAGCTTGCTCGGCATGTCGACTTGTAACTGTCCAGCGATGAAAGCCTTGAGCCCTGCAAAACTATCCTGAGCAAGCCCTTCGTTTTCGCGCAAAGCTTAATGGTCTTTGATGGAATTTCGTGATCTCGATGTTCGGTAGCTGTGCGCGCAAGAACGGTTTAGGCCGCGTATCAATGTAACCTCGACATTTGGAAGGGTCGGTCAGTTTTCCTCTCAAGATGGAGGGCGCAGATTCAATGAGAGGTGGCTGCGCAGAAGGCTTTGAGGTTGGAAGGAGAAAGAAATAGAATCACGCGACGTGAATCATGCGCGTAATGCCCGAAGCTGAGTCCTGGAGCATGTGTTTTGAAGGGCCAGTTTACATCGCGCGCAAGATTCATCGCCGCTGCCAGGCCATGCGAAGAACGTGCGTTTTGTGGAGATGAAGCGGTTGAGCAGAACACCTTTGAGACATGGAGCTTAATCATTCAGGCGGGCAAGCGCCAGCGTTGCAATGCGTCCTTAGTGAGGCTCTTTCTTGACAAAAACAGAAGCAGGACCTCTGCGTGACGAGGCCCTCGAACGTTGAAATACACGCGGATAATCCTCATCCTTGACATTTGAGATGACGCGCTGCCTTGAAGGGGGTGCAGGTTCGTTCAGGAAGCGCAGAAGAGGAACTTAACCAAGCAGGCCATTGAGTGGTTGAGATCGGGAAGTTGGAAGGCATGCTGAGCGCGGAAAGATTTTTATTCTGCGCGGGATTATGGTCAGGGCGGAGTGACATCTAATGAATCTAAAGAGTATGTCATGATGTAACCGACATTCCATCTGGACTTGGCAAGACGAGCAGTGTCTTGGAGTGTCGACCCGCAAAACGACGTGCGCGGTTGAGTCTTGCTAGCCCGTTAGCGCCAGTCCAGGAAGTCACAGTCATGTGCATTGCGCGCGGCAGGGAACTCCTCGAGCCTCAAGCTGGGCGAAGAATTTGCTTGGCCATTCGAGAGAAGTCCAAATGGGCGCAGCGGTTGCGCGAAATCGTTCAGAAAAACGAAGACCTACGTCGCGTTGGTTGAAGTGCAGTTCGCTTGCAAGATGATTTGATATTGGACCAGATTCTCAGATATCGGTAGATGTGCTATTCGTGGCTGAAATTGATCTCGCAGAAGAGGAGGAGGGCCAACGGGCCAAGGTTTTTTTTTGGGGGAGTCAAGCGAATCACCCGACACCAACGCGCAATTCGCTTCGGATGAGCCATACCCAGCCTTCAAACACAACGAAGGGACAGTGTCGTTTTCACAGGCGCAGCGCTCGTTTGACGCGTCGCCCCCAAAACTTTTTTGAGGTCAATAGTTTCAGTTTGCGACGTGGTCAGTCACATGTTCTTGGATCGTTGGACATTCGTTGAAGTTTGTGACTGGCCATTCTGCCAGAGTGCAGTGTGAGGAATTACCCCCTCCTCACCGCCCTCCCGTGGAATTGGTTTCTCCACTTGTGATCGATTGTTGCAAAAACTGCAGTTCAGACAGCCTTTCCATGTGTAGCAGTGCAGCAACTTTGAATCTTTTTGCCTCTCGTCGAGGCAGAGCTTACTTACTTCTTTGCTTTTTCAGTTACAGGATTTTTGGTGCGCGTCTTCCAATCAGCGGCTATCTTGAGGAGGCATCTGATGATGTCCATGTTGCGATGGCCGCGTCGGCCTTTTCCTGCAGCCAATTGTGCGTTACAGCAGCAGATTCGGATGCGAACTCTTCGACTTCAAGATCTCATTTTTGACACTGTGTGACAGTCGTCGCGCGCCCTGGATTCGATCTTTGAAAGGGTCATTGAAATCATTGAGCCTTCCAAGCTTCCTGTCAAGCGCAGAGTTTCATTGCCCACAGACAGAAGTTTTCTAGTCGTTCTTGACGCACTCTGAAAGCTGCATTTTTGTACGCCACCATCCTTCAGCCCCATAGCCAGAGTGGCGACTTGACACCCTGTGAAAAAGGTGCTTGAGTGATTTGCGAGAGTTGTCTCATGTCATTTGGAGAGATGTTTCCGATGCGTGACTGTGTTCTCATTGAAGTTGTTAGAACCTGAGTTTTTGGGTTGACAGTGTAGTTAAACAGCATTTGGCTGTATAAACCAAACTGGACATCCAACTCAGAGCTTTGAAGTGACTGCAGGCCGTCTACTGACGCTTCCTCGCGGCCGACAGGGGCGCCCATGCAGGCCGCATGAAGGAGCACATTTTGACTTCAGGGTTTTCAAGTTTCCGCGCGTCTCTGTTTATTGCGCAGCCTCACAACTGGCGAGGCGCCGCCATCGATACCGCCATCGATTCCACCATCGATCCCACCACAGCCGAAGCCAAGCTGGGACAACCCAGAAAAAGAGATCAGGGGCGATTGATTGTCGTAAAGCAAACTTTTCGGCCGCAGACCAGTTCCTGTTTCAGAGAGCGACTGCTCAGGCCCTCCTGGCATTGCTCAAGCTCCTGCAGAGCCTCCAGCTTTCTATGAGGATGGGAAGGCCGACAGCTCCACGACCAAGTTCATTTGAGATGGAGATCCTCCTGGAAAAACCATTGAACTCACAAAATCTGTCATAGTTTTCTGCAGAGGTTTTCCTTTGCTGAGGGTTAGGGCATAAGTTTTGTCTGATTAAAGATAGCCTGTTTTGCACTGTATCTTTTGTCCAATAAGCAGGGTTGTTGCTGTAGTATACTGCTTTGAACTTGTTGAATCGTCCGCTCTCCGACCGCAGGGCGACGTGGCGCACATCGAAGCGTTTATGGCGACATCAGGCACGCCGAGAAGACCGAGACCGGTGCGTCCGAAGACCAGACTTGGCGTCCGAAGACGTTGAACTCGTTTGCAGGCAGAGCTGAGATGACAAGACCCGTCGAGGACACCAAGTGTTTCGCGATGTTTGTTCTTCCCTTTCGCGTCGTGGCAGTAGGGAGACCTCCTCCAAGCACACAGTGACTATGCTTTTCAATCATATTAAAAACTAACATTCAAGCCTTTTATATAGTTTTATTTATATATATATATACATATATACAACATTGCCGGTTTGAATGTGAAGTTTGGCAGGAGGAAAGCCTAGAGTCAGGCACGACGTCCCTGTCCAATCTCTTCAGTGTTGTATTGTAGAATGATTTGCAAACCCATGAGTTTTTCTCATGCTATGAGGATTATGGCCCATTGATGCCCATTTTGAGACCGATCAGTCATTCTTGAATCTCGGCTCAAAGCTCCGCTGGTCCTGTGCTTTTGCCACCATGCTAGCGACGCAGGAATCTGCCTACCGGAGAGGCGTGCAGTTGCGTGGCGGGTTATATAGTTTTACTTTGTTTTCTTGACATTTGCCCAATTTTTGGGGTCAATTCCCGAGAGCGTCTGCGAAGGGTAAAAAAACATCTGCAGAACTACGTCTCATCTACATCTTCACATCTTCACCTCTGCACATCCACATTCTCATCTATATCTCTGCTCACCTTCACATCTACATTCACAACTGCGCATCTACATCTCTGCACATCTTCACACCCTCACGTCGTCTCTGCTCATCTTCATCTTCACACATCTACATCTCTGCTCATGTTCACTTCTGCGCATCTACATCTCTGCTCATCTTCACACCCTCGCATCTACATCTCACATCTTTACCTCTCATCTATACATCTCACATCTTCACCTCTCGCTCTTCTTAACTTTCTCTCTTAAGGCCGGGGGCAGTGCCGCAGGACCGCCACGAAACGCAACCCTCTGCGGAGATCGTGCGTGTCGTGTCGGATGCGCGAAATCGAGAGTGCGATTTGTCCCGGTCGCGGGCAACCCTCTGCGGAGATCGTGCGTGTCGAGCGCGCGAAATGCAGGCGAGACTGCGATTTGTCCCGGTCGCGGGCAACCCTCTGCGGAGATCGCGCGTGTCCAGCGCACGAAATGCAGGCGAGAGTGCGATTTGTCTCTGTCCGTCGCAACCCTCTGCGGAAATCGCGCGTGTCGAGTGCGCGAAACGCAGGCGAGACTGCGATTTGGTTTTGTCCGGCGCAACCCTCTGTGGAGATTGCGCGTCGAGTGCGCGAAATGCAGGCGAGACTGCGATTTGTCCCGGTCGCGCGCAACCCTCTGCGGCGATCGTGCGTGTCGAGCGCGCGAAGTGCAGGCGAGAGTGCGATTTGTCCCTGTCGCGGGCAGCCCTCTGCGCGGATCGTGCGTGTCGAGCGCACGAAATGCAGGCGAGAGTGCGATTTGTCCCGGTCGCGGGCAACCCTCTGCGGGGATTGTGCGTTGAGAACTGGCGACTTTGTAGTATAACTTTAGTACGCGGAGTATCTGGGGAGCTGGAAGATGAGAACTGGCGACTTTGTAGTACAACTTTAGTACGCGGAGCAATCTAGTACAACTTTAGTACGGGGAGCAATCTGTGGAGCTGGAAGCTGAGAACTGGCGACTTTGTAGTACAACTCGAGTACGCGGAGTATCAGGGGAGCTGGAAGATGAGAACTGGCGACTTTGTAGTACAACTTTAGTACGCGGAGTATCTGGGGAGCTGGAAGCTGAGAACTGGCGACTTTGTGGTACAACTTGAGTACGCGGAGCAAGCTGTGGAGCTGGAAGATGAGAACTGGCGACTTTGTAGTACAACTTTAGTAGGCGGAGTATCTGGGGAGCTGGAAGATGAGAACTGGCAACTTTCTAGTACAACTTTAGTACGCGGAGCAATCTGTGGAGCTGGAAGCTGAGAACTGGCGACTTTGTAGTACAACTTTATAAAGTCGCGGATGAGTCATCTCTCGCGGCTGAGTCATCTCTCGCGCCACCCGGCTCTCTTGAGAGGTTGACAAATTTTAGCTACTTTGCTTACTCATAAGTGGCTGCCACAAAAGCACAAAAGAGTCATCGTGACATTAGTATGTGTGTACTTCACCTTCATGACAAACGATGTTCGCTTGGAATACACGAGTCGCTTGTCATGATCGTGACATCGTTTACTCTCAGGTCGCCCTGTTCGTGGAAACTTCAGTGTGAAATGTACGTTCTTCAGTTCTATTTGAACCTCTGCAGCGTTGTACTTGCACGATTAAGGTTGACGTTGCGCTGCCGTTGCATCGACGCATCTACGTCTACACCCCCTCACCTCTCTACATTTACGTCTTTCACACGCTCACATCCGCAGATCTACCTCTCCACCTCACCACACCCACACATCTGCACATCTATCTCACATCTGTACATCCACTACAGATCTATATCGCACCTGCGCATCCACACTGTCACTCCTTCACATCCACCCTCTCTTTCTCTCTTTCTATACATCTTTTCGACAGCGCTGGACAATTACATGTCTCGCTCTCGGGCCAACCGTCGTCTAGTTTAGATGTTTTTTTTGACCGTTTGACTGCAACATTGAAATTCAAGATAGTTAAGAAGGCCTCCAAATCCTCAGCCTTCAAGGAGTTGGCCACTGCACTTCTTCAACCGGGCTATGCACTGGGTATCACCGGGGATCTCAACCACAGCTGAAACACAACAGCTTTTTGGCACTGCCCTCAAGTAAAACATCCCGGTTGCTCTCGCCAAAGCTAGGAGACCAGAACAGAACGGCCCATGAACCTCACTGTGGTCCTTGGTTCCTTGATTTTCACCGGTTTGGCTGCAGAGGTTGCTGAGCTTTGGGTTTCTGGGTGTCTTTGGAGGCTTTCAGGCAGCCCAAGGGCTGCAAAGCTCGCTGAATGCGAACCTGGGTGAGCTTAATCTGGCAGCCCTGCAGCTTGGAGAGGGGATGTTCAGAAACATGAAAAAAACAATATGTATATATATATATATATCGCTTTTGAATTTCTGCACCAGACTTTCTTCGAACAGCCGATGCAATGTGGACACTGCTGACTGTGCTGTTTTTTCCAGAAAACACAAACTCCACGACGTGGAAAAGGAGAAGACACAAGGACATTAAGGGTCCCTTGATGAGGCCCCTTTAAAGGGTGCCTTAATAGAGGGGCCTCACCATTTTCTTCTTATTTCTTTCAACTAGTCAGGTATGGCACGTTCTCCATCCTTTGTTTAGTCGCCCCTCCTCTACTAGTCAACTTGGAGCAATGCCTGGGGATGCAACTCATCTTGCTGATTTGCTCTGCAGCGTATTCGGCCATGGAACCTCGGCAGAAGTCGCCCAGCTGGAGCTGATTATCCTCCAAAGGGCTTGAGAAACATGTCCTCCACCTATTACCAAATCATGTTGGGCATGAAATCTACGTCTTACCACAGAATCGTCTATTAAGCATGGCCCGACAATGTCCGACTTTGTTTTTCCAGCCAGCCGTCAGGCTGAAGCTTTACCTCTTGCCACCCCCCACACCGATACCTGTGACTCATGGTAGCTCCATCAAGTCCAGCAATCCTAACAACTTTCGCCAGGAAGATTATTTTCCCCGGACACAAGGTCTGGACATGTTCTAGATCTTTGCTTAACTGAGGAGGTACATTCCCACTTCTAACTGGGTCAGACCACAACGCATAGACATTTGGCGTCCAGGGGACTCATCCATTCAGTACATTGAAATTGAGGTAGGTAGGGAGTATGTACATGATGTGAGAAATTGGAGCCCATCTTCAGCATCCTCCTTCCAATGTCACCACGGCAGACCGAAGGCGCTCTCGAACTTGCTGGTGGTACCAGCTGAGCCCTCACCAGTCTGGGCGGTGCCTTAGTTGAACATGAATGACAGTTTCGTATTTTCTTGGACATGTTATAGATCCAGAAAGTCGCCAACGACGAGGACTTTGGAGAGATTTCTTTGCCACTACCTGTAACACATTGGAAGTGGTTTTGATCTGATTTCATCTAGTTGGAGCCCGCAAACTCAACTGCGGTCGCTGGGTCTGACTGGCGGTTCTTGGTGGCCTCAGGTCCCTGTGGCTTTCAATGTTCTCGTCGGGGTTGCAGCGCCGCTTCTTTGGACAGCGCAGAACACTTATGTGGGTCGGAGCGCTGTTTCAGTGGCCAAGCTCTTGCAGGAGCCAACGGAGAAGTGGACCACCAGCCTTTTGGATCAGGGCGTCAGTTGGGCGTCGGTTTTGCTGAGTTTCGCCGGTCTTCAGGGGCCGCGGCGGGCGTCATCCTTCGCTTCTCTCTTGTTGAACATATTCGCGCCGCTACGCGGCTGGGTCCGCCCACACCGGGAGAAATGACTGATTGTTCCATCATGGAGACCGTTGGGTGCTTTGGAAGCCCTGCGTCGAAGCATATGAGTCAGGGAGGAAACTATGGTTGGGGGTATACTTAGCTTGACCTTGATCATGGGAAGAGCTCGGGAAAGGCTGTGGATCCTTGCCGGTGTTGCTGCTTCTGGGTTGCTGGTCCGCTGGTCTGCTGGTCTGCTGCTGCTGCTGCTGCTCCTGCTGCTGCTGCGGCGAAAGTGAAGGCATTCCCGTCTACAACACTACCAGCAGGCCAACCCAATCCAGTTGCTCCCATACTATATTCATTGAGATCACCAGCGCCTTCGAGACCAAGGGAAGCAATTGAATTGTTTGAAGAAGAAAGTCCTATGAAGAAACTCAGGCCATCAGAAGATTCAAGCAAGAAAGCCAAGATCATTTTGGTGAAAGTTGCAGGAGAAGACCTTTTTCGTGTGAACTACTGTATCCCCAGTTGCAGAAGAAGTTGACGAAGAGGACTGGGACGAAGAGGAGGAGGAGGAAGAAGAAGAAGCGAATGGACCAGAATGTTTGTGGCGTGATGGAGAACAGGAACCAGAAAAAGATCCAGAAGAATGGATGAGGAGAAAAGACTCCAGAAGATGCAAGTGCTAGAGAGACCAGAAGGTACCGCAGAAGGTATCAGCCAGCTGACAACACGAAGATTAGACCAAGACTAGTTGCAAGAGAATTTGTTTTTGTTGAACGAAAGAGAGATGACGTTTTCTCACCGGCAACTTCAGGACACGTACTGAAGCTGCTACCCACAATATGCTTGCAGAGAGTCTGTGAATAGGAAGAAGCAAGAGGGAGAGGAGGAGCATTTTCTCAGATGCTAGCATGTCTTGATGTGAAAGATGCATTCTTGCAGGTTCCACAGGAGAAGGCGTTGAAAGTGAACTTGAGAGGAGAACTTGAAAGTTTACCTGGACAGAGAGTTGGAGCAAAAGCGTGGTATGACTTTTTCACAAAGTACTTGCCCATTGCCTAGGAAGAATGAGAGGAGTATATTTTGACCCATGTGGGTGATTTGATTTTCACAGGTTGTTCATGGTACCCCAATGATTTTTTCCAAAGATTCAAGACAGGTTTGACACCAGTGTGAGCAACATTGAGAAGACGGGTGACGAGTAAAAATTTGAGGAGAAAGTACAAACTAGAAAAGGATGGACTATGGATCCAACCAGGTAACTACATCCAGCAGATGCTGAAAGCCTATGAAGAGCAGATTGGAAAGATCAAGCCCCAACAACTACCGGCAGACAACTCCATCCAGATGGAAGACACATCGTAGATCTTGAGTGATCAAGGAAAGACTAGCCTATTCAGAAGTATCTACCTATGTCAAGAAAGATTTGATGTAGCCTTTACAGTGAAGGACTTGGCTTCAAGAATGGCAAGCCCAACCAACAGCTTCACCGCCCGAAGAAATTCTTAGGATACTTGAAGAAGACTGTGGGCTATTGTCTAGTAGTTGAGTTTCCAGGCAGGAGAAGGCTATGTGAAGAAAGGAGAAAGCAATTGGTGATTGGAAACATTCTCAGATTCAGACCGGAGTGAAAGCAAAGCCACAGAAAGTCAACGTCGCAAGGTTTCCATGCAATGAACAGTTGTCCACCGTTCAATAGCAGCAGGACACAGAAGATCATAGGTTTATCTTCACGCGAAGCAGAGTTACATGCCATAGTTTCCTCAACGTCAGATTGTATCTATATTGGCTCAGTTCCTGAATTTGCGCTTGGGACAAAGGTGGGCCATTACATCTTCACAGGTTCTTCAGCCAGCTTGTGTTGGAAACAGGAGTTGGGAAAGTGAGACATTTAGATGGAAAGTTGCTGTGGATTCAGAACAGGAAAGACTTCAATACGGTACAAGTACCAACAGACAGCAGCATGGCAGATATCAATACCAAACCACTTGGAGGCCAAAGGTTCAAATACTTGATGAACCTCATTGGGTATTGGCATAGTGAAGAGCAACCGAGAGTTTGGTGAGCGCGCAAGAAAGGTGTATGAAAAGAAAAAGGACTTTGCAAGCAAGGTCAACAAAATTGCCAAAATTATTGTCAGAATTGTGACATTTAAGGGCTTGCAGCCAATGGTTACAGAAGCGTTCATTAGAGACAAGGAAATCGGCCAATGCAGATTGGAAGTGGAAGACTCCAATAGAAATTGGTCATGACCATCGGTTTTGGAGCGATGACCTTTGCAATGTGAAGACTTTACAAGCGTTTTGAAGAACGATATTTGTTGGTGATGGAAACTTTGAGAGACAGAGTGGACGCAGCAGAATTATGAAGAAGATGGACACAGGTTAGACAATCTGGTGAACTATTCCAGGAGAACCAGGTACTCTCACCATCATCAGTTATGATATACTGAGTGAGCTGAACGCAGGGAACTTCTTAGCAAGAAGGAGCTTGGCAGACATGAGATCAACAAAGTCAGCGATATCATGGACATCCTGTGACGTTGCAAGCAGCCACTCGAGGAGCGTGTCTACCGTTGTCAAGAAGACTCAAACCAGGAAATAGAGAGCAGTGGAACAAAGTAGAATATGAGGAAGAGCAAGCGATACAAATGTGCGGTCGACTTGAAAGAAGCTGTTGAGCGACTGAGAGAAAGACATTGGAGAACATTAGGGAGAATACAAGAGGACCGAGCAGAAACGGTTGAATACGAGAAGAATCGGTATATGAACAGTTGCTAGAACTCGGGGAAGCGAAAATAGACAATCCAGAAAGTACCCCGCTAGAGACCTCAGAAGTATGACGGAAGCAGGCAGGACTATGGCAGCAGAGTGAGCTATTTTGCAATTCGAGCGCTCACACTACCGAGAAGGAGTGTGAAGAAGTTTCAAGGTATTTCATAGCTAGCGTGTACATCATGTACATCAGCTTTGACCTGCTCGCAGCCCTTTTGCTTATCGAGAAAAGTTCGCAATATAGTATAGCTGTACTAGTGGTGGCTATAATCACCCGTGGTCGTAATTGTAGTCGATGTAGTTGTGGCAGGAGCCTTGTCGCTGACACCGAAACCATGGTATCAGCAGTTTCCCGTTGCCTTGCCCAATGTTCAAAGCCGGCAAAATGTGGGAGCAGACGCCGAGCACCTGCCATCTAGCAAGGCTGCTGTTTGACACTGCGAGCTTTAGCGCAGATTCTAGAATTGTTGCTTGTAGAACAAAGCGTGCAACTTCCTGTGTGCGTGAGATGTTGCAGAACCCTTTGTGACACTTGCTTCTTGTGACAAAGTGCTTTTCAAAAGATGTTCTGAGTGCTTGTATAAAATACATAGACTCCCGCCCACCGTCCCAGTTTTACCCCTAGCCAACTAGAGTCTAACTAGAGCCGCACCATGAAGCGGGGGGTGTTTGTTTATGCCGGTTTTACCTGGCTATTTTTGATCAAAACAATAAACCAAACTTTTTTTCCAAAAGCGCCTCAAAAAAATTGTGTGCTCCAAATTTTTCATCAAATGCAGTTATTGATGAAGAGAGACAAAGACAGGTTCACTTTCCTCAGTGTCCCGACGACTCAGACAACTTTGGCGGACAACTAATGTTCAAGGTTGTGGTTTGAAGTAGAACGAGGAATAAATAGGAAGGACGAATCAAAACTTTTGGTGGGTGTTTTTTTTTTCAAATTTTTGTAGGTACAAATCTTAAAGCTATTAAGTAAACTCAGTGCATTGAATGATAGGTCCCAATGTCCCTTGAAAACGCCAATCTAGCATTCGGGCAACGCAATCTGGCTCGTCTCACAACCTAGAGACTGTCGCGTGCCGAGCTGGAGATTGATGATGTTGCATTATCCGATATTTTTTGTGTTTTTGTGGGGTTGTGAATTGGCGGATTTTTGGAATCAAAGACTCTACGGCCTGGGAGTTTGTTGGTAAGTCGATGTCCCCAGAGCAGATTACCAAGCGATTCCCAAGAGCAGATTCCCAAGCGACACGACTTTTTGTTTTTCAGGCTATAACAGCCTCTTCTTCTCCATTTACCAGTTCGCTGGCATGATTGGCAATGTCTTGTCTTCGGTCATTTTGTTGTCCTTGAAGGAGGCAATGCGGAGGGATGGATGGAGGTGAGGCAGTTTGTGTGAGCTGCCCCAGCTGATTTGAGGTTTCGGGGTTTTCATGGATTGGGTCACAAGATCGCTGTAGATAGACCTTGATCAAGCCGCAATCATCTGGATGGGAGGTTACTCAAGTAGATGGGTGCACCACACAGGTCGCCTGGGCGAAGGAGGCGCTCTTTGTGACCTTGGGACTCTTGAGCTTCGTTGGGGCCTTGGTCTTTCTGGCCATGCCGACAGTGGAAGGAGCTAACGACAAGCATGCTGGGATCTTGGACACCAGCAGGCCAGGGGGTCGCCTCTCTTTCTGTTGGTTCTCAGGATCTCGCAGGCATTTCCTTTTGCTTTCTGACCTTGTTTCTCTTTTGATATATATATATATTGTGTATATATATATATATATATATCTTTTGTCGATACTAACCACTATGTTTTTGTTTTTGCCAAGGGTTTGCAGACATGTTACGTCTATTAGGTGTCTTGTGTGACAATAGTGGGTTGGTGTTCTTTTGCAGGACTGATGGGTTCCACTGAGTTGTGATGGTTGAGAGTACGACTTGGAGACCCTTAAGTCTGCCTAAAGAGTTTTAGGGAAGATCCTGGTGCTTTACAGCGCTTTCCTAGAGATCTGCAAGTTTGCTCTTGAGGTTGGCTGTGACGGATGCCAAGGTGACGCTGATGATCCCGTTGATGTTGACCAATGGGATGACCTTGGCCTTTTTCTTGGGACAGGGGCTTTTTTCTTTGCGTGGCCTTTGGGCTTATCGCCGCATCCCACGGATGACCGGTCACCAAATGTTTGCAGAGATGCATGTGGCTTGAAGTCATACAGAGTTTGTCCGAACGAACGAACGAACAGCCTGTTACAGCACGCTTTTTTGTTTCTAGTTTGCTGCCGTTTCTAGGAGACTTCCAAACGGATGTGACCTGTCCGGTGGCTGGCTCTGGCTTCACTGGCTTGGTGATTGCAAGCTTGTTCGGGGCCAACGGTTTATGTTCCGCCTTTTGGGGGCAAATGATCTCAAGACGACGTGCTACGCGAAGGGCGGTCTTTTGCTTGGCCTCCCTACTCTTGGCTTTATTCCTAGTACTGAAGATATTTTGGCATGTTCCAACGAACTATCGATTGCCCGCTGGCAGTATGAAGTGGGAGATGATCAGTGAACCTAAACCTTTGGATGTCTTTGTCATCTTCCTGTTGGCCGTGATCTTCGCCGCAGGGGATTCCTTCTTTGAGGCTGGACCACCGATGACGCTACAGAGCTTCTACGCTGGATCCAGCTGCCTAATGCCAGCCATGGCCAATTACAAGCTTTGGCAGAGCTTGGGCTTCGCTATCCAGTTCTTCATCGCGATACCTTTGAAGGACTTCCCAGTCCTCCGAGGAGGGAAGCAAAGCCTTGGGCGTTCATGTACACTGGAATCTGGTAGCAGGAACAAATAGAACAGACCATGTACGGCCCAAGCTCTCTTCTTGTACAGAATTTCTTGGCCATGCAGGAGCTATTCTGCTAGGTTTGACCGTGGTCTCGTGCATCTGTATTCTGGTGCTTGACCGTGGGGCTCTTAGTTTGAGAGGGTTCTGAAAGGACGTTGTACATGAAGACAACAGGAGAGTGGCAACTTTTTGAGCAATCCATGGTCACAAACAAAGCTTTTCACATTGGATCGAAGAAATACCAAGCCATGGGGCCCATACATAGTATAGGTGTTGGTTTTAGCAGCAAGTTCAAGATGCTACTGCCCTACAAGGATGTGTGGCGCCAGTGGATGATCAACGTGTTCAGATGCAGGACGAAAGATCCGCTGAGAATGCAAGTTGACTGCTGCACATTAATGTGGAGCGAGGACAGCATCGATTCCGATAACGAGTTGTCATCCAAGAAGTCAATACGTCGCCAAGAGAAAGTATGTCACTCTACAGCAGTTGTATGAAGATCTGGGGTATGAGAGTAGGTCATGGGGCAAGACGACAGACATGTGGACTTGTGGATGCTCGTGGGCTTGCCGTGGGTCAGAATTTAATCCGGCTCATGGCTGATTTGGTCGATGGAAAAGTCTGCTCCAAATAGCCTTCGAGTTGATGTTGGCGTTTGGCCAAGACTGTTAGCCTTGGAAGAGGGCTCCAGTAGATTTCACGGAAGGTGGAGTAAGACTTAGCAGCTTTCAAGGAAGCTTCTGATGCATGAAAGCGTGCAGAAAAAATTGGAGAGCTTGTTGCTCGTGGAACGCAGATGAGTCTTCGCTGTCCCTCAGATTGCGGCATCAGGGTTTCACTCGGATGCAGCTTCTAACCACTGAGCTGGCAGCGACTGGTTTGGAGCAACTTTACGGAAGTTCATCCGGTTTTGACCTGCCTTCAACCATACAAGGTGTTGCCAGAGATAGGAGGCTATTGTTCGAGGCCAATCTATTTGTACCAGGTGCTCCCGAGTCCGAATCGGTTTGGTGAGTGCGGTGTCCTCGCTTCCCTCGGCAGTCTTGGCGGACTTCCCCGAGCCGCGGAACGTGCCAGCGGCCGTTGCGGATGCCTCCCAGCGGGGTCCTGGCCTGGCCGTGGCCTCGTCAAGAGTCTCCAGTCTGTTTTGTGATCTTTGTTTGGTTGTTGTACTAGCTTTAGGCATTTGAGCGAGTTGGAGCATGCCCCTCTCTATAGAATTATCAGAGTCCTTGCAATTGCAACTAGCTCCAGGTGTGATGCCTTTTGGATAATCAAGAGTCTTCTTTGACATAGACATGACATTCAGAGCAAGGTGGTAATCGAGGACCAAACCCGATGCTAGCAGCAGGAACCTGCAAGATTTGTGTGGTTTCATGGAAAGGCTGGACAGGTATTTCCAGCAACAACAGAGGGACACCCCTACTTTTGTTTGGGTTGTCAGCAGCATGGCACGTAAACCAGTTGCAAAACCTGAATCTGAACACATGAGCACGTCCAACACGAAGCAAGCTGCCATTTCGTAGATTTCAAAAGCTGGTCCTTCTGCAAGCTTCTCAGGGTGTCTTCACCAATGCCGGCCTGGAATCACCCGTGGCGCCCTTGTTGCTTGAGACGCTCCAAGGACGCTGCTAGTAGCAAGAAACTACAAATTAGGTTGGAGGCCATCGCTATTAATTAGGTTGGAGGCCATGACTACTAGGAGCACGGACGCTACTAGTAGCTATTTGGTCTCGTTTTCTTTTTTTTAGCCGTGACTCGACCGAGGCGGGCAAAGGCCATCCTGCAGCGGCGGCGGCGTGCGCCGTTCAGGGCTGCTTACCGCCCTGCCATTCACGTTTAGGGCCGTTAGAGATCCTTTCTGCATTTATGGCCGCAGACGAAGCTCAGCACCGTGAGGGAATTTGCTTGCAAATCTAGGCAAGGCCGCAAGGCTTATGGTTTTAAAGTCCGTAAGAAAGGACGTCTATTGTTCACACTCAGACTCACAGATCTGATCTTGAGGGCTGTATGTGGATTCTCCGATATCCTTGCAACATCAGCACCTTTGTGGGCCAGCAACACTCGAATTCTTTGAGCCCGTTGCCCCAAAAAGGCCTTCAAAGCTCACCAAGTCGAAGGTTTCACCAAGACCATCAAACTTCACATGGATGTTCTGGGATCTAAAAGGCTTTCAGAGCATGCCAAGTTCTCTGGGAATACGTCCCCATGTAGAGCCGCATGCTGGCGGCAGACCTGTGGCCATGGCGGTCTCAGGAGGCTGGATGGGACTAAAACCCGCCCCCAGTGAGAGAAGAGCGCTTCTGCCTTTGGTCATTTGTGCCTTTGCCAAGTCATTGCAGGATGTGTCAACGTGAACATGTGCTGCGAGTACTGCGATTGGGGCCTTTTCCAAGCAATGCAGAGGCAGGGTTGGTCCCCTTTCCCTCAAGCACGTGCTGCTCTTTCACAAGTCACTCCAAGTCTGATGCAGGCAGAGGTTATTTTGCCACAGTCCTGGTACATGGGTGGGTCAACACAATCATGCAACATCATGTTAAGATCTTGCGGAGCTTGGGAGCTTCCAGTTGGCAATTGGGGGGTGATTGCCATAGCTAAGTGATGCTGGCCATTTGTCAAAGATGGTCCAACCAGGTCACCAGAGGAGGGACACATTTGGTGAGGTACAAGAAGCCCTGGCGCTGGAGATGGACACTCTGCAAGAAGCAGTTGGGTGAGGCTTAAAGCCACAGGAGATTGACAACTTTCACAGAGAGAGAGAGAGAGGGAGAGAGAGAGAGAGAGAGATAGAGATAGAGTTAGAGTTAGAGATAGAGATAGAGAGATAGAGATAGAGAGATAGAGAGATAGATAGATAGATAGATAGAGAGAGAGAGAGAGAGAGAGAGTGAGCGGCATTTTGGTTCGGAGGGTGTGAGCCATGATATGGAGCAGATTGACAATACTTTTGCTACCATTTGTTAGGGTTCGGTAGGGAAATAAGAGTTATATTGTTGGCCTTGCAGCTTCTGATTTGTTCCATGTCTTGACGTTGAGCTACAGGGATTGGGGTGACCAACAGCCGTGGGCCGGTTCCTAAAGCTTCTGAGGACACTTGGCGGGTGACGCCGAAGCCTGCCACAGTGGTCTTAAGCGCCGTGGCCAAGAGGGGCTGGGCTTCTTTGGCACGTCAAGTGTTGCAAGTGATGCTGAAGGAGCCAACTCTGGAGACAGCCTTTGTGCTTGTGTGGGGCATTTTGAGTGCAATATTGAGTTTGGCCTGCATAGACCAGTGCCTGACATTGTTTTTCGAATCAGGAGACGTTGGAAGTGAATGTTTTTCACTACACTACAGTCATGGCAGCCTCGGACGATTGGCACTTCTCCTTGGATCTCCTTGTGCTCACCTTAGTCGTTTTTCAGACTGAAAAGATATGAAACGTAGGCCCAGTTGAAGACAAATCTGTTGGCTTTGCACCTCTCGGTAGGTTTCAGGCTTTACGTCAGTTGGATGTTTGAAGCCAAACAGACACAACGCTACTAGGGGCTCCTGGCCTTACTACTAGGAACAAGAAGCTACTAGGGGCTCCTGGCATCGCTACTAGGAGCAAGGGGTCTTCAATTGAAAATTCGTTTTTGGCGGAATTTACTTTCACCGAGGATGAAATGCTGGGCTTCAAGATCCAGCCAAACCAATTCAGCTACAGTTCAGCTGCCACCAACTGTGCGACAAGTAGCTACTGGCACCTCTCGATGGACTTGCTGTTTGCTGTGCCATGCCAGAGATGCTCGAGCCAATCAGGGGTCCCAAATAGACCGTCAAGTGATGTGAAATGTGGACACCTGTTGGAATACGAAACCTTCCCGATTTTCATTTTGCCGACATGTTCTATCAAGTACCCGAGTGAGATGGATTCTGCCCTAAAGTCTTTCTTGAACTCCTGACTGAACATGAACAGAGTGGGGTACTTCTTCATTCTAGTCCAGAACATCGAACAGCGAGATTGCGGCAAATAGATCAGATGCTGTGATGTGTGAAACAGTTCAGACTGAAAATCAAGAGTTGTGGTAGAAGGAAATGGTTTGCTCGAGATCAAGCGTGGAATTTAACATGTGAGTACGTAAGCACAAGCCACTGCTCACCTATATAAATAGAACAGAAGTCCCTGAACAGAAAGACACTCACGCACTCACTCACTCACTCACTCACTCACT
>CAXAMN010020002.1:172376-200149 GCA_963970005.1 Durusdinium trenchii
ATCCTGAGGTCACCATAGAGAGCTTCGTTGGGCACAGCTCTATGGGCTTCCTGTGCCCCCCTGAGAAGAGGAAACATTCCGACAGGAACCTTTTGACCAAAGGTTACACAAACACACACATGCGCGGATGAAAATTTGTGCTCTTTTTGCTGCCATAGAGCAAGCAAGCTGATCACAAGAGGATCCTACGACCAATGCAGACTCGTTTGATCGGCTGTCCCGAAGCTGAGGATTGTTTTTTGACCAAATCAGCCGCTGGGATTTGCACTAGATCAGGTCACAATAACAACAGTTTCCAGGATTTACTTATAGCCAATGATTGTGACATCAGGCTGCACCACATTGGTTGATCAGATCATGTTCATCCGAGGGTATGGCTTGATGACTTTGGTGATGGTCCGGTCACTTCGATCATTTGGCTTCTGGTTTCTGGCTAAGCGTGTACGTTAATGACAGGTAGTTAGAATATCAGGGACGCAGTGGATCGGTGGACTCGGTGGACACCATAGACACCTGAGATTGGCATGGGACATGTCTCTGATGTGTGGACGCCTTGGCTTCGGACGCAACCATAATCAAATCTGGTGGCGGCTGACTCATGTGCCTCTTCGGTTTGGAGACGCTTGTTTGAGGCTTCAATGCCGCCATTGATACCTATCGCGGCGTGAACTGGGAAAGAGCCATTGGCTTGCTTTTTGAGATGCCCAGGTGCGCCGTTGGTTGGAAGTTGTGTTTTGGACCCTTCATCAGAATACTTGCCTTTCCGGGAAATTTTTCGAAATTCTTGAGATTGACATCTACCAACTAGTCTCTTTTAGGTCCAAATTGGGATGGGTTTTCGGGTCTGAGTGTATCCAGTCCAGCAGCTGTGGAAGAAGATGAAAACATGATCCGGGTGGAGCAGTGACTTTATATAAAAATCTTCAACATTGCCTGCAATGTTCACACCGCACAAGTCACAATTGTTCCAGGGTAGTTTTACAACTTTTGATGAACATGCCCAGAAAACCTGCTGAAGAAGCTCTTGGGAACCTGTGCCCCCCGGAAAGTAAATGGACGGAGAAACACTTGTGGATCTTTCCGCTCTGGTTTGTCGGGTCCCTGCTGTTCCCCTGAGAGGCGACACCTCCGCTCGGATGCTGTGGGCTTCGGCGCGGGGATCAGCGCTCTTGAGCGAGGCGCGAGTTTGTTTGGGAGCTTTGGGTCTCCTGTTTGGGGCGACGAGTGGAAGAACACCGTTGGAACACGATCTGTTGTTTGTTTCAAAGTGATTTGGGCGGAAGAAGGTGAAAGGACTGCCACAGCACTGGCACTTCACTTTCAGTAGTAATTCAGGAGGCTTGTTCCGGCTGGGGACCCTAGAACTCACTATAGTGCCTTGGGTGCATGGCATTAGCGAGCTTTCTTTTGATGCAAGATATCGCTTCTTGCGGCTTTGCTCTAGGCAGCGAATGGCCAGCAGTTCTGGAGCTACTGTTGCAGATGCAGCAGAAACAGGTTTGCCGTTGGGCCATTTTGCATATGATTTTTGGTGTTTTCAGATAGGCAATGTGATGAAATTGGAAGGCGTTCAGTGTGTTTGAACACCAGCAAACTTGAACAGGGCGGTTTGGTTTGGATGCTTATCAGAGGTTTTGGGTTCCACGACCTCAACCAACCAGCTGTCCCGGTATTTTGGTGTTGTCCTTCGGTCATCAGATGAGTTTGGTTGTCCTGGAGCCAGTCAAAGGCTATGACAGAGCAGGGTCACCAATCGTTACCCCCTCCCTGCAAGGGCACTTAAAATCCAACCTTTAGGCCCTAAGGCCTCAAGAAACTCATCGCCGTCCCAGCAGTCTCACGCACCCCGCTGGCAGTGAGACAAGCTGGGAATTTGATACTAATATATATATATATAATATACTAACATATCAAACAAAAAAACATTTGGGGCACACTCCGCACCAAGTAAAGCCCAGAAGCACAACCGGGCATGTTCGTGCCCCTCTTGGAGATCATCGTCAATGAGATTGTGGGCTCGGCGGCAATCAGTGCCTGCGGACAGCAGGGAAGACAATGGGAGACCGCGCTGAACTTCTTGGCTGAATTGCTCATGAGAACTTGTGGAACTCGCGCGCCTTGGTTCATTTGATGGGGCTGGAAGAGTAAGTAGAGATGCCAAACCGGGCAAAGATCAATTTTCTTTCGCTCCTTTTTTTTTGGTTTGCCTAACTTGTCTCGTTGTTTTGTTTTGCAATTCAGCTCTGGTTTTGGTTGCGGGCCAGAGTCACAGAGAGGAATTTGATCACATTCCGACGTGCTGACTTACATCACTGGAGGCTGTCGACCGGATTGCATGGAATGCTGCAGTGACCGCCTGCGAAGCGAGCTCTGAATGGACACATGCGCTAAATATCCTTGGTGAAATGCACCACGGCTGGGATCAGCAACAGTGCTTCAGCAATGGTGTCCGCAGCGAGTTGAGGACCAAATTATATTTTGAGCAGGACTCCGAATTAGGAAAAGATGCAAGAAGGGCATACTGCTGGAATTTTTATTTACTGTAAGGGAAGTGTGACATTTGTTGTAGACTCTATGAGTTTCGTTCTGAGGTGCTTATATGGATGTCAACCAGACGTTGTGACCTACACTGCCTGCCTCACTGCATGCCAATCCCGGCATCAATGGCAGCAAGCTTTAGGGCTATTTTTGGAGTGTCCTGACTGCATAGTTTTGACAGGGGATTTGCAGGAGAGTTCCGTACATCCTGGTCCTTGAAACACACTGAAACTCGAGCATGTCATCAAACCCTTTTGGGCTTTTCCAAGACTGGCAGTCAGTTAAGTCAATCGAGGATGGGGAAGAGGCGGCAGGTCCAGCACTGACCTTAGCTTCTCAAGATTTGTCAACTACCTCGTGAAAACATATTTGAACATACCATTTGAACAACTAGGCTGGGATAGGCTGGGTTAAAGCAGGAAGGCTTTTTTTGCTTTTCGCCAGCTTTGCTTCGGGATTCGCGCTTGCGCATGTCCATCCAGGCCAAACATCATCGCCCTTGCGACGGTCGTGACTGCATGCTCTGAGAGAGGATGCCACCAAGAGGTGCTTCAGCTGCTCGAAGGTCGCATTGGGCCGGAGCCTGAGTGCCCGGAGTGTCGGCAGGGATTGGAACTGTGGAGCAAGGCCATTGATCTCAAGATCGAACCCAAACTGTCACAGGATTTTTTACCAAAAAGTGGGCAGCAAATTTCCAAGCTTACAGTTGCAGTGCTGGATTCGCAGACTTCACTTTACTTCCTTTCCTTTGGCCATCCCTGGAGCTCAACTAAGCACCATGGCCTGGGCTTTGTTGACGTGATTTGGAAGCCATCAGATGATCTGATGGAGGCTGGGATTGTCATGGAATGTTCTTTTTTTACGCTGGGATGCGCTGGAAACGCATCAGGTGTGCTGAAAGGACGACACACACAGAGACATGTGATCCAGTGGTGCGTGTGCCTTGTTCTGGCTTTCTGTTTTTCGAGGTGAACCTGGAACACTTCTTGCCACCAGTGATTGGAGGACACGGGTCTCGGATCAGATTTCGGAATAGATTTATGTTCATTCAATCTGCAGTTGTCATGACCCACTGAAGGACCGGTGGGCAAGTCGCGCAGTTGCGGCGTGACGTTTTGACGTTGTTGCCAAAAAGGGCGGTGCTGATATGCAAATCTGCTTGGACAACATGTGGGGCAAAAAGACGCCCGGGCCAAAAGCATTGGAACTCGGTATGTCTTGTTGAATTGATTTGGAGTTGGTCAAGGTACTCTCATCAAGCAGGTCTGGCTGCGACCTCCTTGTCAGTCGACGCCTCTATAGGTTCCAGTCATCGAGAACCCCGAATGGTTCGAGGAGTTGTTTTGGAGTCGCTCGCGTTTGCAAAAGCTGAGCAGGGTCATCCAGAACCCCATGTTTAGTCCATTCTAGTCGTTCCTTATTTTTGCTTTGGAGTGTGGGTCACACGTGTGGCGTCGTTGTTTGTGACAGCGATGAGCAAACAGAACTCAGGTGGCCAATCTTCTGCCTCCCCCAGGTGTTTGGACACTCAGATAACGATCCTTGCACCTGCCGAGTGATCAACATGGTTCGGTGCCAAACACCGGCTCCAGCTTTAGAATGCTTTAGGTAAGATATTTGACAGCAAGTGTCACAGGCAGCCGAAGGCTTAGGGACATGTTTATTTTTGTTCTCTTGGGTATGGTCCAGTTCAGTTTGGAGAACAAAGCTTTCTTTGAAACTTTGTCCTCCATACACACTTGATAATGATAAGCTCTTTTGTCATCCGCAAGAACCAACAGCATTTCATAAGAACATTGGCTGAGCAAGATCAGAATCCATGTACTGAGCAAGACTCTTGCAGTGGATCCACGAGGTCCGACCCTTGTAGGATCGAGGGGGAAAATACGGACAGTAAGCGATGTAGAGCTGCAGTCGTCGAGGCGCGACCGGAGCTAAGTGCTTTGTTGCAGAGCTCGCAGGAGCTGTACCGGCTGTGTGCAACCTGGATCGGGATCACTGAGACATGGGGAGAAGGGCAGAAGGGAGTCGCCTATCTCAATGACCTGAAGATGTTGGCAGTTCCAAAGGCCTTGCTGCGGACAAATTTCACATGCTGAACATTTTCACCCAGAAACGGTTCCTTTGAGTGAAGAATGAGCGTGGGTGAGGACCAAGGGTTTTTGCAAAATCACATGTTGTTACACTGTTACACGCATAGACTGTAATTTCATTTATACAATTTCTTTGGGTGTTTGATCAGTGGCTGGAACTGGGTGAGTCGAGGAGCGAGCGAAGCCGCACGAACTGGAGCCGCCACCGGTGGAGGAGGCCGATCTCGGGTGGTTTGTTGAGTTGGCATCTTTTCTCTAGGGTTGTTAGGCCTCTGTACTGGGAACAAGACCTTAAAGCGAAGGCTTGAAACAAAACTCTTCCAGGCGTATTCCAAAGTTACCCATGTACTGCATGTGAACGATCACTCTCCATGAGAGTCAAGACTTTCTGTTTGGCTGGATCATAGTATGGCAGCCAAGCCAGCGGTTTTTGGCTGAATTTCTTGGCTTTGTGTACGTACTGCACTCACAACCCGAAGTGCCCATGTGCTGAGGGGTTGATGCCCTTGAAAAAGAGGCCTTGCCCTCTGTGTATTCTTCTGACACAGGCGAGTGCTTTGGACCCCTTCCGCTCTCCTCATGGACTGGGCACTTTGGGGCTTCAGGCCCAAAGCCACGTCAAATACAGAGCTACTGGATTGCAGGATTGGGGGTTGGTGGAACAGATAAACTTGATGGCCACAGTTCTGAATGTTTGGAAGGGCTACAGTAATCTACAGTATATGTATATATATATATACATAATTGAAAACAGGTCAAAAGCAACCGATGTGGCACATAATTAACCAGGTGAAGCCAATGAAACTACTCTTTTGTTCTTAGTGAGTTAGTGTAAAAGGATTCTTTGGAAGCTGTTAGTGCTTACTTTCCGCCAACACCGAAGCTTATATATATATATATAGGGGACTTTAGCCATAGTAAAGACATCGGAGCAGATCGGAGCAGGTTCCGGAGCAAGATCCGGAAGAAGTTCCGTAGCAACTTCCAAAACAGTTCCGGAGCAGGTTCCGGAGCAGGTTCCGGAGGAGGTTGCGGAGCAAGTTCCGGAGGAGGTTCCAAAGCAAGTTCCGCAGCAGGCTCGGAGCAAGTTCCGGAGCTTCGGGGGCATGTTCCCGAGAAAGCAAAAAGTTCCGGAGTGGAGGGTTCCGGCCACCAGGCTGTGGTGGAAGTTCTGTGCCTGCGCATGCGGACACATGATACAATTAAGCTATGCTGACGTATTGCCATGTTGAAAGGCTCGCGGCGCGCGTGGGACATTGAAAAGGTTCACTTATGAAAGCAGCACTGTCTGGCAACGACACGACACTTGTCTGTGAACTTGTGATGGTGTCTTGCCTACTTAGTAGGCGGATCTTAACGCCCAGCTGTTGGGTACTTCTCTTGGGCTTTTAGCATCCTCACTGTGCCAAGATCGGCTTAGATCAGTAGGTGGGCATCTAAGTTGAGAGGCACGCTGCATGATGATCATCTTGTTTTGTTTGTGTTGAGTGAGGACGCACAATTGGGTTGAAGCGCAGGGAACCTTTTGTACATGAAATGGATCTATATATCTATTTGTTCATCGAATTGGTTCCACAACTTGTCGGGAGTTTCTTGTTGCACGGTTGGCACCACGCAGGGTCACAACGCTCACTCTTCGGCTTCACTGGCCTTTGCAAGGAGTTCGTACGAGGAGACGGGCAGTGAAGAGACTAACTGTGGTAGCCAAGTTGGCTTGGCCAAGGTACTGGTGTTTTTTGGTGCCATACTGACTTGACCAGATTTGTCAACAAATTTCATTGTTGTCACCACCAGACCTATGACCCAGGGATGTGATGCGTGAACGCAGTGAAGGGTTTGGAATGAGAGCCATCTACTTTTAGCCTAGGGCCTAGATGTTGTTCCGATCCCGCTGAGAGGCTGCGCAGCTGGCTTATGCCAGGGGTGATCGAGCTGGGTCAGAGGAGCCCAGATGGACCGACAAGACACCGTATGGTCGTAGCGCGGTTGGGGTTGGCCGCCAAACTTGAAGTGATGATGCTCCTCCGACAAATTTCAGTTTTCGGATCCATTGTGGCTTCAACGGAAATGAAGGACCGTTGCCAAGTGCTCCAATATTCTATTGGGGTGATTTTCTCTGCCATTGCAGGAAGAAAACTTATTGGTCGCCGCCTAGTTCTGACACATCCTAGTTCTGACACATCATGACACATCCCCAAGATGATAATGTCTGGGGATCATGCTGCATAGCTGCATAGTGGAGATTAGTGGAGCCGTTGAAATATTTGGTGCATTTGGACAACCAAACTACGAATGCCAAGTTCACTCTCACGTGTTCTTTTTGCTCCCATGAGATGGTGTTTGGCTTCCCAAGCGTCTTCAAGGTACGAAGCAGCTGTGCGGGCCTACACTGCCCACACTGAGCAAGCAGCTTGGAGTGCCTATGTCGAGCAAGAACGACTGGCTCAAGCAGCAGCGTGCTCCTGCAGCAAAACCAGATTGGGGGGAGGTCGATACGTCGCTCAGCTCTTTCACAGAAAGGGATGTTCTTGCCGACCACAATAAGCCACGTATAAGCCTATAGCCACCTTTCTTTCTTTTCAGGACATACAGCATTCTTTTTGAAGAAAACGTTTCCTTGGTCGACTCTTTTCGTCCTTCTTCAAAGCTTTTGTTTTAAAGACCTATCCTTCCTTCCTTCCTTCCTTCCTTCCTTCGTTTCCTTGACTTTTCATTTCTTTTCATTGTTCGTTCTGGCGTCGTGCACCCACCCAGTCAGCTTGATTTGGCGCTACTCACCGCAGGTACCACCACGCCTTACATCGAAACTTCGAGGTGGGTGTTTCGTGATGGACAATGAAGTTTCATCGAGACACCAGTTGAAACATCAGAAGCATCGTTTAAAGTCGCCTTTGCTTTGACAGATCCATACAGATCCAAGGAGTCCATTTGACCTTACTTGCAACATTCTGTTTGGTTGACATTGCAAATCGCAAGGTAAACCAAAAACCATATGATAATTATATATATAATATATATATATGCAGTAGATTATTGATTATTCTTTTCCTTCTTTTTTTCCTGGTGGTGGTTCCCAAGTGATTAGGTCTTCGATCATGTGGAACATGAGGCTGCAAGCATCCTGTTTTGTATAGTTAACCTTGTATTTAAGTTGAGGCCTTATTCGTTGCTAGGACTGACGCCATTGCTTCATGGCTTGAGAAAATTGAGGCAGCTCAGGCACATGCTCTATATGCGGAAGCTGCCAGATTGGAAGGCGGCCAAAGTTCTGGGAAAATGGTGAGTCAAAGCCCAGGTCAAACCCTGTCGTTACTGCCGAACTATACACGGAAGAGCCAAAATGGGAGCTGCACATCCATTTTGCAAAACTTAAACGTGGAAAGAGATGGGGTGATCCTGGAGTCTTTGTTTCCTCTATGCGGAGCCATATGGTCGCCAAGTACAGTTGGTCTTGAGCTGCAGCCGATGGCTACTAGACTGCATGAAGTTCCATGTCACTTGGTCCCGGATACTCGAGGGTGGACATCCGTCACAACCGGAATGGACTGTTTGCCTCCCAGTACAGGAATCAAACATGGAGCGATCTTGAGCACCTTGGTGTGGGCAGCGCAGACAGGTGCACAAGGTCTACCTCCGGTCATGGAGCCCACAGGGCACGGGACCTAGATTGCCGCCACGGGGGTTTTCCGGGTGTTCGGGGCCGTTGGGTGGTGGCACCTTCCAGCCCAATTTGGGGTGACGACTCCAGATCCTACTGCCCCATGGCTGAAGTGGTGAAGCAGGTAACATGGCAACACGACTATCATGACTCAGATTTGATGGGCCATCCTTCATCAAGCGGCTGCTGAAGAGCCTTGAGGCACCCGCAATGGCCTGGCATGGGTGCAGCTGCAGATGCGACAGCGCAAGCCTCGGAACCAGTCATTAGGAAGATTTTGGCCAGACTTGGACAGAGATGCCCAAAACATGGGCACAGATACACACTGCTACGTGGGCACTTTGATATCGGATTCAGATTGGATTTCATGTGACTCATTTGGATTGACCTATCCGAGGCACAGCTTGACGCCCTGAACGCCTTGAAGGCGAGAACTGAAGACTTGGACATGGGTCGCTCAGCGGGGGGTTGGAGCATGGAGCCTCCGAAGAGATGAATGTTGACCTTGGTGTTCCATATATCACGTCAGTGTTGGTGTGCCGGGTTTGTCTAAATGATCAGATCAATTTTAGATGTCAATCATCAGAACTGGTTCCTGGAACAATTGGAGTGACAAGGGAAGATCGGGAATGTGAAGACCAGAGGTCCTTTCCCACTGTTTTCGATCCATCGCTAGTAGGTTGGAGGCCATCGCTAGTAGAATGGAGGCCATCGCTCTTAGGTTCCTTTTGCTATTTGGTTGGAGGCCATCGCTAGGCTTGTCCAATCGCGGACGACTTGATCAGTTCCTTTCCAGCCGCACCGGCCAGCGCCATGGTGGCGATGCTGGTGATCGCGCGGCACCCACAGAGAAGGCGGGCGCTTTGGCGGGGTTGCAGCTATTGTTGAAAGGCATTCTGCTAGTTTAACTCATACAGAGTGGTTTGGAGGACAAATCATGGACATGTCCAGTGTGCAGAAGATTATCTAGAGTCATCTAGAGCACTATTCCAAGGCAGACTCAGGAAGTACTCTGCGGGAAGATGTCAGCAATGCGGTGCTTCCTTGGGAGGCCATGCTTGGTGGCAGAGAAGATGTGATGGAGCCAGGACCTTTGGTCTTGATGCACGGAGACATTGTGGCATGGCAGAGTTGTGCCTGTTTCATCCTGCTTCTGTGCAGAACCTCTAGAAGACCCTCAGAAATGGATAGCCAATATCCTGGGGACATCGGAGAATCAGTTGTGCTTTTTGGCACTGGGTGTTGGTCCAAACTCGAGGTGGGAATTTGTGCGCAGCACGACTAAGGTTGCTGCAATCAATCCTTCCATCAAATGCAAGGATAAACGTCGCGTAGGGAAGCTTAATGCATTCGAGAGGATTCGAACACTTTTGTTGATTTGGGCTTACATCACTGCAAGGTCGTCTCAAAGGTTACTGTTACTGCAAGACCCACTTCAAAAGGAATTCGAGCTGAGCAGCACGCCTTCCAGTATGTCTAGTCAGCGAATGTCAGAGGTTCAAAACCGGCTCATGGCCCAATGATGATCCGTAGATTCCGAGAGCGCGTGGAAGCACCCAGCCTGTGAAGTGCTTTTGGAAGCACCCAGCCTGCCATCCGTGGTCGATTTCCACAGTGATGTTGTTTGCACGGAGCCGCTGATCCTAAGGCCCGGCGCTGGCGCGCCGACGCCACAAGTGCAAAGCCCAGGACGTGCGAAGATCAGGAATAAGTCTTCCGTGCATTTTCAAATTAGACACTTTCCTTGAACACGTCTCGTTTGCCTTATACCAGGACCTACCTCTTTGGAGTCTCTAAGGCACTAAGTCTAAGTGACCTGGGATCTCAAAAGGTCACTTTGAAGTTCCTGGTATATATATATATAATGCAATATAAGCAGTATATAAGGAGAGAGACATGGGGTGAAACCACCACCCCTAATCCACTAGCAAAGCACCCTGGTCGATGCATCTGGCACGCCAGGGGAAGCAGTCCTTGAAGCAGTCCATGAACAACCAAAGAGCATCTCTGCAGGCAAGCTTTGCATTCGATGTGTCACTAAGCACTGTGTATCACTTGACATGCAAGTCATAGGAATCTTAATGAATGTAGCCATCACATGATCCAGTCATTGACGTTTCACTTCACCGGACATGTTTGGCTCAAGATTGTGGGAAAAAGGGGCGGCTGCTGTGTTCTTTTGGTTATCAGCCGTATCGCTTTGCGATCGGTTGTTGGCCGTCGTTGCAGCCATCGCATCTTCCTCTGGTTCACGTCGTCCGACTGAACCCGCTGGTCCGCCCCCGCCTGAAGGGGGTTATTCCGATCCGGAGCATCCCGAGTACGAGGAGCCCCACAAGCTTCTGAGGTTCCCTCGCTCGGGAAAGAGCGGCAGAGCACAGAAGAGGGCGTTCATTCGCCAGGGCGTGGCTGAGGGGCATTTTGCGTTGACACATCCGCATTTGCTGAACGGTGTTACGTCTTTTAACTTTTGCGCACAGAGTCGGGTGACGATTGTTGAGGAGGTTCTTCAAACGTACAGAGCTCGATTCGAGGAGGCGCATAGGTTAGCTGCTTCGGCACTGCCACCTAGGCCTGAGCCCGCTGTTCCGGTACCGCCTGCTGTGATTGGCCTTACGCCAAAGGCATTTGCAAAGGCACCGCCGCGGAGGCCAGAGCCAGTTCAAGTCTCGATTGTTCTGCCGGACACGGTACATTTCCTTACCTTTGAGGCAGCGGAGAGTCGCTATACTCGTTGGGAGTCACAGGAAGTGCATTTGGGAGCAGTTGCAGACATTGGCCAGGTTAAGGTCCTTTTTGTTGATCACCATCAGGTTCTTGACAGGGATCACAGCGATACTTGCAGACAGACAGGTCGCGTGGGAGTTGAGAACATTGAGGCGGTCGAGAAGTTCAGACAGTTTGCATTGGATCACAAGCGTATTCCATTTGTTTTCGTTCTTTCTTTCACTGGGAGTTCGGGGCGCTATCAAGCGTGCAAGGACATTTGGAGCAACAGCGAAGGGATTCATCACTTGTTTGACGGGATCATTTGTACGTTCGAGCCGGACGGTCCGACAGGGAAGGCTGCAGTTATCTCGAGATTTGCCGAACGGTTGGGGGATCACTTGTCTTGTTGTTTGATCGACGACAGTGCTGATATCCTATCTGAGTTGGAAGCCACTTTGGCCACCGACAGGGCAACAGGGATTCACATTAAGCTTTCACGGAAGAGGAGCTTGAACAGCGGATCTGCGTATCCATACGCCAATTGGTTGAGCGACGGCTGGACGAAGGAGGCAGTTGAGAATTTCATTGCAGCCGAGTAGACGTCGTTTGATCTTTGAAAAGAAGCGATGGAGGGATCAGGAGGAAGTGCGCATGGTTCACCGGAGAGTGAACAGATTGTCATGTTTGGGGAAGCCATTGCAACTCCTATCCAAGATACGAGTTTGTCGTCCCTGACAGAAACATCTCACTCATCGATGGTTCAAAGTAATCAAGGAAACCCAACAGCAAGGACGGGTGTTGAATACCAACAACCGACCATCGGTCATATTGATGCAAGACAGCTTGTGTTCGAAAGCGACCAATCGTCTCATTTCACCGATGCCAGGTCAGTCAATCTTTTGGATTTGAACCCTCTGGTAGTAGCTCAGGCTCACCAGGTCGTGTCCGAAGTGCAGGGTCAAGCCATTCAATACGCCTCTGAAGTTGAAGCTAATGCGAGGAACCAGACTGCTCAGTATGTCCAAGCAATGGAGAGTCAGTTTAGGAACCAAGCCCTTCAGCAGATCCAGGGTATTGAATCTAATGCTCAAGCCCAAATCCAGAGTCAAGTTCAATCCATTGAAAACCAAGCCAGGTCTCAAATCCAGGCGGTAGAATCCACTGCCAGGAGCATGGTTCAGCAGTCTCAAGAAGAAGCCCATGAACTGGTCCGTCAAACCCAAGGTCAAGCTACCCGTTTGATGAATCAGTCTCATCAAGAGGTTGCTAATTACCAGAACCAGATTGAGCAATTGAAGGCTTTAGTGATTGATCGCACAAACCAGGTGGTTGAAGTGACCGGTGCATTGAACCAAAGGGAGAAAGCACTAGAGTCCACCACTAGGCAGATGAATGAAATGAGGGGTCAAATGGAAGCAATGATGAGGAGGATCAAGGATCAAGATGAAAGGTTGCAGTCCCTTGCAAAGAGTGGTACTCCAGGGGCACCAAGCACCATCCATCCTTGTAGTCCGCCGCCAAAGGCAACCTCATTCGTTGATAGGAAACCTGAAAGTGTTGGTCAGCCAAGTCCATCTAGGAAAGTTCATGGAATGGGTGAATTGGTTCCGGCGGTGCATAGTATTGCAACTCCTAAATCCTACCATCCTGGCACGGTCGCATTCCAGGGTCAACCAATGCAAGATTCGCTGGTCGCGTTGCCTTCGTTTGCATTGACGCCCATCGCCACAGGAACCAATGGTGAAGAGCTGCATTTGGCACCTTCACCAACTCAGTCCGCTTGTGCAGGAGAGATACCAAAGGCAAATCCAATGTTGCCTCCTGCTGCCTTGCTAAATGATCAGATCGGACTTCAAATCCAAAGTGACCAAAACACTGCTTTGCAAATGCAAGTGCATCAGTTGACCGTTCAAATGCAGCAATTGATTGGTGGGTTGACGGCAAACCCTGTGCAATCGGGCAATCAGCCATCATCGAACCGATCAAGAGACCGCCGCAAAGTCCCCGGATCGCCGCCAGGAAGTGGTTCTTCATCCTCTTCAAGTGACTCGAAAGGAAAGGGTTCAAACAGAAACCCTGGAGGGGGCGGAGACTCACCACCAAAATCCCCAAGTGGAGATGGCTCATCAAGCGATTCGGAGGACCCCTACAAACGAGAGAAACGACTAATGCGTATCAAACAGTATGACTATCTAAAGATTCCTGCTTTGCCTCAAGACGCAGCAAAATGCCGGAGTTTCCGAAACGCAGTGTTCAGTGGGGTTTGCAAGTTTGCCAAGAATGATGAAAGCGTCGTGTTCCGTTGGATCAATCGTTGCAACATCTCGGAAGATGGTAAAGAGTTCAACAATGCAAAGGACTTCCCCATCTTGGATCGAATCCTAGGCGCCAAATTGCTAGAAGCAGCAAAAGGCACAAAATTCGCCTTGGAGTTTCAGACCCACCAAGAGAGATGTCAGACACATGATCAACAACCAAAAGGTCGCAAGTTGTTGTGGTTGATCTTCCAAAAGTTTCGACTCGATCGCGACCGCGGAACGGCACTTAGTCAGCACCACCTTTTGTCCTTGAAGATGAATGGTAGTGACATCAAGGCACTTGAAGACTTTCGACAGCGATATGACTTTTGCGTAGGCGCTCTTGAACCTAGTGAGATGCCAGCTGAAACGTCGCTGAGGTCGTTGTTGTTTGAAAGCCTCAAGAATCACCCCAAAATGGCACTTGCAATTGACAAGTTTCGGGAAGCAAACACTGGTAGCTACAAGCGAACCAGCCGTTGGTTGTATAGCAAGATGTGTGAAGCCATTGAGATAACCCAAATGGATTTGAACACAACATCAATGGACAAAGCTCTCACCTCAGCAGGCTTAGATCCAAAGGTTGGAGGGGCACAAGCAGAAGCAAAAGACAAGAAGAAGAAAGATGAAAAGACAAAGAAAGAGAAAGAAAAGAAGCCAGAGCAAGACACAAAGGTCAAGAAAGAGGACAAGCCCAAGGCATCAAAGAAGGTTGATGAAGACAAGAATGTTGACGCAGCATTTGCCCAGAAAGGAAAAGGGAAAGCGAAAGATGGCAAAGGCAAGAACAAGGAGGACAAGCCACCGCTGACCAAGGAGCAGAAAGCAAAACTGCCATGCATGTACTTCGCATACGATTCATGCACTCGCGGGAAGGATTGTGAATTCCTCCATGACAAAGGGAACTTGTACAAAGGCCCGAAACCTCGTTTGAAGTCAGGTACTGGTGCTAGTTCTTCAAGTCATGCCGGAGCCGCTTCCGTAGCTGCTGCAACTGCATTCGCGTCGATTCCGTCAGCCGAAGCCGCTTTGAAAGAAGCAAAGAAGGTTTGCAGAAAGGTCACTCGGAGTTCCTTGAGAGTCCCCTGTGTCCAGTTGTTGGCCAAAGCCGTGACTACAATCATGACCGCCATCACCTGCTGCAATCCGATGTCCCAGATTGATCATTCAAGTGTCCCTGCATTGGCGTCACATCCATGTCAGATGGAATTCCTCATGGATTCAGGCGCAGGAAGGAATTTGTTGTCGAAAGACTCGATGCCCGATGATTGGAGAGGCTTCATCATCGACCCGCCGGAAAACCTGATCTTTAGAACGGGAGGTGGGGAGAGGAAAACCACAAAAGCCATCGAACTCCAAGGGCAAGTGAGCGGTCTCAACACTTTCTACACTTTGGATTCATGTCCCCATGCATTGTCTTTGGGAATTCAAGTAAACCACCACAAACGAGGGTTTGTTTGGCTGCCAGACGAATTGCCCTACATGATCAAGGCGGATCGTCTTGGTGATCTCAAGCACTTTTGCCCAGAGTCGGCAAAGATTCACATGGAAGTTCGTGAGAATGTTCCGATCATTCATGAATGGGTAGGTGCAGCGCCAGCAGATTTGGAAGCCAGTCCAGGACCTGTCGCCTTTGATTCAGATACGGAACCGATTGGAGGTCCGAGTTCAGGATCAAGAGATAGACCGGCGGGAGCACCTGTTCCGGAGCCAGAACCTCGTGTTGAAGCACCAGTAGATTTGCCAAAGGTTAGTGATAAAGTGTTGAAAGAGAAACCAGAAACTCTTCCTCATTTTGGTGATGAACTCATGTTGTGTGATGAACCAAAAGCGGAACCCTTGGATGCCCCTTTAGATGAAGAAGATGAAGAGGCCAACCCTTGGACCCCATCACTCCGTGAACGCCTTGAAGAGGAAGCCAAAAGTGAAACTCATCAACTTTGTCACTTCCCCAAAAACCGCTACTGTTCGATTTGTCAGAGAGCAAAGATGACAGGTCGGGTTCATCGGTCAAGGGGGGCACCGGGTGAGGATGAAATTCCTCCGCTCCACTATGGCCACACGATGAGAGCAGACCACATTATTTTGGGGGCAGATTTAACCAAAGGTGCTGGTGGGGAGCAAGCATGCCTTGTTTGTTTCGATGAATTCTCAGGTTGCATTGGAGCTTACTCCATGACCTCAAGAGACACTGACTCGAACATACTGTGCCTTCAGAAGTTTGCTGGAACCAGAGCTTCCCCTAGGTCTTCTTGCCTTGTGAAAACCGACTGCGCTCAAGAATTGACCAAAGCTGTTGAACATCTGGGCTGGTTGAGTGAACCAGGGATTGAGAATGACCCGTATCACAATGCAAAGTTGGAAAGCTTGATCCGAAGGATCAAAGAAGGCACACGTGCGATCCATCTCAAGTCAGGCTTGCCGCACGCCTTTTGGCCAAGAAGCATTGAGTATTTTGTTGTAGCACACGCAATCACACATCCATGTCCTGTGCATCCGAATGAGACTCCTGAGTCCAAAGCGTTGAAGGAAGGGAAGACCTGTTATGAAGTTGCTTCAGGTAATGTTTTTGATGGGTACCGGATTCCTTTTGGTGCATTAGTTTGGTACAAACCACCCAAGCATAGAGAACTTCCTGCCTTTGACCCAAGGACTTTTCCTGGGATCTTTTGTGGATGGCGAATCGACAACGGGTATAAGTTCAGAGGTGTGCATTTGGTTTTGGATTATGAAGCTGTTCGCACCAACAAGAAAGGTTGTGAGAAACCAATCCAAGTGTATACTAGTGAGCTTGTGAAACCAGAAGTGTTCATCTTTCCTTTGGAAGAGGCTGCAAATTCACAGCTGGCATTGTTTAAAGCAGATCGGGAGTTGCTGAGCATTGATCCCAGAGAGTCGTTGCCCTTTGGAGAGGATCCTCCCGAGCCAGCCAAACGCAAACGCAGGCCTTATGTAACATTGGAGAGATGCATTAGGTTCGGAAAGACTGTAGGTTGCAAAGGCTGCGACAGAATCGCAGAAGGCGTGAGGCACAGCGATGAATGCCACGCAAGGATTGGCAAACTCTTGGAAGACGAGAGACTAGCCAAAGAGTCAGATTCGAAGAAAGACAAAGAGAAATCAGAAGAGGCTGTGGACATTTCGATGCACGCCTTGAAGGACAAGTGTAGCCGCCAAAAATTCAGAGAAAATCCCATTGTCCTGCCTGAAGGCCAGGAGAGCAAGCTGCAGGCTTCTCTCGTGGATTGCTGTAATGCTGAGGCACTGAATGACTATTGGGACTTTGATGAGGCCAAAGCTGCATGGAAGAGAATCCACGTCCGTCCGAGGAAGCGTTTGTTCACACCGCTTGGAAATGACTGTCCTTTCGATTCGTTCGAAGTGACAACAGAACGTCAAACTGTTTGGACTTGTAGGAACAAGACTTCACTGTTTGCAGATGATTGGCAATCCATGTCACCGAACAGGCGCATTTGTTCAAGAAGTTGGGTAGGATGCACATACTTCTTCCCAAAGAAGAAGCCTGAAAATGTGAAAGCAAGAATCATGACCATGACTAGCAATGTCGAGAAAGAACCTGCTCGAGGGCTTGATGCTGTCACGTCGATCCTTGGTTTAACTCCGGTCCCTGCAGAAGTCAAAAACGTTCAGACATTGAAGCCATCCCGTGAAAGGAGGATTAGGTCCGGCAAAAGCCATGCAATGTTTGAATTCTGCTGCAGCAAAGACTCAAAGTTAGGAGATATTAATGAATCAAGGGGGGTCCCACATTTCAGGTTGCATCGGGAACAAACCAACTTGGAAAATGAAGAAGACATCAAGAGCCTTTTGTCGTTGGTAGACATGTTCAAGGGGGCTGACCTTTGGGGAAGCATTCCATGTAGTTCGTGGAGTCCTTGGCAGAAAATGTGTCTGCATCGATATGGTTCATCCTACGCAAAGA
The DNA here is from genome assembly GCA_963970005.1 of Durusdinium trenchii. Taxonomy (NCBI): domain Eukaryota; class Dinophyceae; order Suessiales; family Symbiodiniaceae; genus Durusdinium; species Durusdinium trenchii. The sequence continues at coordinate 189,615 of CAXAMN010020002.1, forward strand.
AATTGAAAGCCAAGAGAAAGACAAGCAAGAAACTCTTAGCTAACTACATAAAGGTTGCCGAGAGAATTCTCCAGAACGGAGGACATGTTGCTTTCGAATGGCCCAAACATTGCGAAGGTTGGATGTTGACAGAGCTTTTGCAGTTTGTCAAGAAACATGATTTGTATGAGACATGCTGTGACGGCTGTGCCTTTGATTTGAAAGACAGTAAAGGAGAGCCACATCTGAAGACGTGGAGAGTCGTAACCTCATCAAGAAAGTTGGCAAAAGACCTTGGTGCATACCGATGCCAACACCCAAAAGACTTCAAACACAGTCCTTTGGAGGGTTCAAGCACAGGGAAGTCAGCCTTCTACACTGAAAGGATGGCGCAAACAATCTCGAACAGCTTGTATCCTGATGGTGATTCCGTCCCAATCATGCCGACTTGTCCGTTTGTTCAGTCAGAACATGTCCCGCATGAAATTCCCTTAGGTGTTCATCAATTGATTGATCGTCGAGATTGGGGAAAGTATCCGGGGGCTGATCAAGCTATCAAGAAAGAGTTGGATGGTCTTCTAGCAAATGAAGTTTGGGATGTTAGTAAAATCATTTCCAAAGAAGAACTAATGAAGTCGGGTGGTAAATACAACCTAGGTCGTCTCATGACAATCCTGTCCATGAAGCACGCCGAAAGTCCAGAATTGCGAAAGTTGAAAGCCAGAATTGTGTTCAGAGGCGATCAAATTGTTGACCAAGACAACAACATCGCCATCCTGCAGGAACTCAAAGTGAATCCCTCAGGAATCACAGCTATAAACTTCAACTTGAGCTATGGTGCACTTCCAGGAAATGAAAGTTCCCAGTCGGACGTTGTGCGTGCATACACTCAAAGTGTCTTGCGAACTGTGGTGGACACTTGGGTGCTACTTCCACCAGAGTTAGTGCCAAAGGAGTTCGCTCACATCAAAATGCCAGTAGCGCCCCTGAAGAAAGCGCTATACGGACACCCTGAATCGGGTTTCCACTGGGACGCAAGATTCCGTGAAGTGATGGGACTCATGGGAGGTAAAGCTGACAGAGACAACCAGTCGAATTGGACCTTTGAAAATGGTCTAGTCCTCACATTGTACGTTGATGATATCTTGCTTTCAGGGCCATCAGGTTTGCGCAAAGGATTCTGGGAGAACCTGCAAAAACACCTTGAAATAGAAGAACCGACCCCAGTGGATCGTTGTCTTGGCAGAAAGCATTTGTTCAAACGTGAAAACGGAGTGACTGAGGTTTATTTCGACATGGTAGATTTCATCAACTCAGCATGCCAAATGTATGAAAACCTGTCAGGGATGCCATTGAAAGGCGCTGCGTCTCCGTACTTGCCAGAAGGTTCCATTCCAGTGAATGAATGGGAGGAGCGCGGTGCTTTAGCAAGTGATGCTAGTAAGGTCTTGATGAAAGTCCTTTGGGCGGGCAGACTTGCCAGGCCGGACACGGTAAAGGCAATTGGGGATCTCACCCGCCGTGTCACGAAGTGGAGTCGCGCCGATGACCGCCGCTTGCACAGATTGATGAACTATCTGTTCGAGACCAAGGCGTTCTGCCTGAAGGGCAAAATCGCAGATCGTCAGGAAGACCTACAACTGGTCTTGTATACCGACGCGGACCACTCAAGCGCGGTAGAGGATGCAAAGAGCACCTCTGGTGGTTTGCTGTGTCTGCAAGGACCGGGGTCTTACTGGCCACTGTCGTGGCACAGTAAGCGACAGGGTGCCACTGCACGATCGACCACAGAGGCCGAGATCATATCACTTGCACACGGCGTATTTGACGCTTTGCCAGTTGCCGAATTCGTTGAGGAAGTGTTTAGAAGAGAAATTGAATTGGTGTGTTTCCAGGATAACAGCGCCGTCATAACCATATGCGGCCAGGGCTATAGCCCCAAGCTCCGACATGTTTCGAAGCACCATCGAATCAACCTTTCTTCTCTATACGAGACGTTCGCAAATGGTAGTGCCAAATTGCTTTATATAAAAACGGACCATCAAAAGGCTGATCCCTTCACGAAGCCGTTGCCGGTTTCTAAATGGAGTCACGCCTTGGAGCTTTTAGGCGTCGTGGATCCAAATCTCTCGAGGCACCCATCTTCCACTGAAGCTGTTAATGTGTGAAGGGGGAGGAGAGAGACATGGGGTGAAACCACCACCCCTAATCCACTAGCAAAGCACCCTGGTCGATGCATCTGGCACGCCAGGGGAAGCAGTCCTTGAAGCAGTCCATGAACAACCAAAGAGCATCTCTGCAGGCAAGCTTTGCATTCGATGTGTCACTAAGCACTGTGTATCACTTGACATGCAAGTCATAGGAATCTTAATGAATGTAGCCATCACATGATCCAGTCATTGACGTTTCACTTCACCGGACATGTTTGGCTCAAGATTGTGGGAAAAAGGGGCGGCTGCTGTGTTCTTTTATATATATATATAATAGATTCAATTTCTTCAAGATGTTGAGGAAAGGCTCGGATGTGTTTGTTTGCCTCTCAGATTGCTTGAAATCGTTGTTCGGGTCTTCAGCGGCATAAGGCCAGCGCGGCAGCGCTGCAAGGTGGATTTCGGGGACGAGGCTATGGAGTTTCTTGGCCAAGAAACGCGGGTTGGCCTTGTCAGTCTGTTTCGGGTGGTCATTGAGGGTCCAAACTACCCCCTATTTTCACATATTTTCATGATCCAATCGTAGAGGTACTGAGATATCCTCAATTGAGTGATGATCCCAGCCACGTCCCTTTCTTTAGACACGATATTTTCTTGTCCAAGTATCAACTGATTCTCTCACTCTCCGGACGCAGGGGGCGATTTTGATGGTTTTTTCTTGGTTCGAGGAGATTGCTGGGATGCCTATGTAGGTTTACCAGATTCTAGCTCTTGATGCCAATTATTACTGTATTACTTTTACTTTTCTCTTTATGGAAGACGAAATGTATGGGAAGGCTATGGAATGCTCATTCTTTGGAAAGTGCAAATGTTTGAGATGCTGGACTGGGAAAAAGAGTTTCGAAGCTGAGGTTCCTGGCACCCCTCATGGAGTAGGCCAAGCCCTTGTGGCCAGTCCTGAGCACGTGTTGTCCAGAGCAGTCATTTCCCAGATACTTTCGGGATGTTTTCAGGTACCTTCAAAGCAAGAGCAGACATGCTTCCTTGACACTTGTGCAACAGTCCTCGCAGGTTGTATTTTATTTGTGCAAGTGTGTTCTCTCAATCAACAGAGTGCAGAACAAAAGCAAGATCTCGCAGGCCTGGGAGATCCAAGACTCAATCCCGTGTTAGGAGCTGCGAGTCGGTCGACGAAGGTCCTAATGGCCAACCATGAAACTGGAGTGAAACGGAGAACGAAGGTCATATCGTATGGAACGAAGGTCGGCCCAGATTTTGTGTTCCTTCTTGAAATTGACGCACACAATTACTTGTTACACCTTAGAAAGAATCTCTTTCTGGAACTGAACTGCTTGGTCCCAACTTCGTGGACTGTGAACCAGTCTTCAAGTTCTTGCAAACAGGGCAGTGGACCTTGGAGCTTCTCTTGACCATGGTTTTGGTTAAACACCTGGATGTTTGGTGCCCTCGCAGATCTCAAGGAGCTCTGAGCCAGATGAGCTCTTTGCCGCCAGATCTTGCAGGTGAGACCAGTTCTGTGACAGGGCCTTTGACAAAATTGGAGACCTCCTTCAATGCATATTTGCACCAGCGAACCAGCGAACCCACTTCTACCTGGAAATGGGTCCGCCCAGTGATTGCTTTTGGAGTTGACCTTATATCCTTATATTTTGCTTGTGTATGGGGGAGTCCTCGTACGTTGTTCGCCGAATGAAGTTCCAGGGGATCTGACTTGAGGGAACGACTTGAGGAAACCTCTTCTTCTATACAGGTCACCATTGAAGAATCGTTCACGCAAGACATTCTTTTTCTATCGGAGTGGACACATCCTTTTTGCCATATCCGAAAACGGGTCTATGAGAGGACCATCCTGCGCAGCAGGTGGACCTTGCAGGACGATCCAAGCAGGATTTTCATGGATTTTCCATGATGATCCGTTGGAAGTACTTTCTTTTTGCCCCGAGTGGCCCTGCCTCCTTACTTAATTGAGTAAAGGAGGCTAGTAAGCAAGTAATCTACTAGCAATAGGAAGCTCCTGCATACGGACACAGGATAGCTCACGTTCTCAAGGAAGCTCCCTCCGCCCGAGGGCGGGGGGAGCTTCCTTGAACAAGCGCTCACACCAATCATTTGGTTCCTAGATTTTCTGGGTCCTCCACCTGTCGCCTGTCACCCGCTTCGCCACGATCTTCCGTTTTTGGCCAGCCGCGTATGCCGCTGCCAAGCCGGGAGCAGCTGGAGCTCAATCTGGAGGCCCAAATTAAGCGGGTTGACGAATGGTATGGTGAAATGCTTCTCTTGTTCCACCTTCCTGAGCCAGAAGCGATGGTTGCAGCCATTCTTCTTTGGCCCACCTTTACTCCTCATCACACTCGTTCCACCATCCTGTCACCTACAGTGATGAATTCTGCCCCACTTAGACAGCCATTCTAGGGGTCCAGAATGAGACCAACGCAGACACGAGAACGTTTGAATGGCCCTGACGTGACAAATTGCAGCCCTCTCCATCACGCTCCAATGCAGAAGCAGGTTGGAGACCGTCTCTGCGACCCTCCATGCCAACTCCTCAGAGCACTTTTTCTCGATTTCAGAGAGGCACTCACCCGGGTCGAACTATATATATATATATAGTCAAAAGGAAAATGCCCCAAACCAGGATCTTTGGAACCTTCAGGGCCTTTCTTCAGGGCCTTCGTATGCTCTTTGGTTTGTGGTCCAGGTCTCCGGAGGAGCAGCTCCTTCATGCGCACGCTGCACAGCATGCTGCGGCTGCACAGGCAGCTGCCGTGGGGGCTCCACAGATGTTGAGCCTTCGGGGGGAGCAGCTCCACGATATTGGACTTAGATTTTGGTGACAATGCATGTTTTTACATGTAAAAACAGGTTTAACTTCGGGATCAGTCTTTGTTCTGATGTTTGTTCTCCGTCAGTGGTAGCTTTTTGTCCCGTGGCGATGATCGCTGGTGTCATGGATCATAGCCAGCAGAGTGCAGGTCTGTTTCATCATGATCCCAAGTCATGAACAAGTTGAGGATCAAAGCTCAGGGTAGCTGGCAGCTCTCTCTCCCCTTTGTTTTTGTGTTTCCTAAGATCGTTCTCTCATGGTCTCGACCTGAGCATTTTGGCTGAGGGCCTGGCTGACGCCAGGCTCGCCATTGCTGGGACTGTGGTGTGGCGTGGGAGGGGGTGGTGACGGAATATTGAAGCAAAGTTGTTGAGAGGATGATATCGAATGGGTTCATTCTTTTCCCAACAAGAAAGGCGATGTCAAGGTAAGAATAAGTCAGGTGATGCCCTGCTTTCGAAGGAAGAAGAACAACATGCAACACAAGGTTCCAAGCCCCAATTCTTTTGAGAACGAAGAGTGAAAGTCAAAATGGAACGGTCAAAGCCCGCCGTGTGTCAAAAGAACCATGAAGCAAAAATAATTCCAGATGCCCTCAAGTCCCTCAAGTAGCATCTTCTACGTTTTCTCCGAATGTGAGTCATTCCGCACCTTTTGCGAGGCCACAGCCCCTGCAACCGGGAATGACCAATGCAGGCTTCGGAGCCGCGGGGGATCCAGGCGCGATGCTTCGATTGACCCGTTCCATGAGCTGCGGTCTCTAAAGCTCTTCAGTGGGGATCACACAAATGCCCTTTGTTACTAGTAGCTTCTTGTTTCTAGTAGTAATGGCCTCCAACCTACTAGCGATGGCCTCCACCCTAGTAGCGATGGCCTGGTCGGTTTCTTCACCCTGCGATTGACGGTAGGATCACAATAGCGATGGAATAAATGGCGCTGGCGCACATTTTGATCACCTTTCGCTTGGATTCTGGATGAACATCAAGGCATGGTTTTCATGGTCATGGTCTCCCAACCGCGGCACAAAAGCCTAATCGAAAGGGGTTCATGTACCAAGATGTGGAGGCGATGCCGTGCAATACATGCCATAGTCACTGAACTGAGTGTGGCTTTCGAGGAACGGCCGCGAGCGCATTTCCCATGAAGCTATGCTTGGATTGTGAGATCAAAGCGATGATGTTTATGTGGATATATAACTATATAAATTAAACGATTGAAATACTTCCGCCCAGGCAGATATAACTGTGCAAACGTGTTCAGCGTTCAGCAAGCTTGTTGACTTCCTGGAAATCCGACTCCCCTTCTGTGCCCTTCGCCACTCGACCCTTTTTGTTGGCGATCTCAAGTCGACAAAGCCGGGTGGTCGCCAGGTCAATTGAGTCAATTGGCAAATTGAGTTCCTGACCCAGTCCTTTACCCAACATGCGGGGCTTAGCAGTGACCCAGGAAGGAAAGCAATCTGAGTCCCTCCTGACCCACATGTTGCAACAAGTAGGAAGTTCACGCCTCCCAAAGGGTAATCTTTTGGTAATCGTTTGCTATTGTTCTCAAGGTAGCTGGGTGTCGTGGTCAATAGGAATTGTTGGACCTCCCATGCTTGTCAATGTGTGCACCGTAACCGACTCCAAGTACTGCAACGTTGTGAACTAAATTTTTCCCTTGACACACTTGGATACTGTAACCACCTTCATATGTTACCCATACCACCACGTTCGCTTGTTAGAAGGGGTCAAGCGGGTCAAGAGATGACCATGGCTCCCTTTCACATACTTGTACCGTGCAAAATCCATCAAAATCCAATGTCATGTGGTTTCACTTTTTGACGCAGAACCCCAGACTCCAGACAAACGTCCTGTTCTTCCTTTCGCAGACATTCACTCGCATTGCGTGCATCCAGGATGCAGTGGGCATAAGGCAAAAGGTGGTCAGGACATTCCAAGAGCGCAACAGACAGACTTCGCAGTTCAGTGCACATGTCTCGTTCCAAACAGCTGGTTCCCCTCCCATTTGGTCATGGCCTCACGCCAGTGCCGTTCAGTGCACAACGTTTGTGTTGGATTTGTGGGAGGACAGACAAAGCAAAGGAAAGGGCCGGCATAAGGCAACGACCGGCATCGGGTGTTGGTTGCTTTTTTCACGATCCAAAGTCTTCTTTCAGCATTGAAGTCGCCAGCCACGCTATGTCCAGAAAGGGTCCGACTTGTACATTAATTAGTGGTTTTTGCAAGGTGACATTCTGGTGCGCAAACATGACAGTCTGGTGTGTGCAGGGCTAAGCCGTCGTGGAAGAACAACCTGGTCAATCCCGGCGCTCGTGCCTGGCTAGTTACAAGCCCAGCGCAGATGAACAAAGGCAAACACACCCCAAGGAGCCAGTGATGCACAAGTTATTTCTTTTGGTGACATTTGCTTCATTTGGGTTGGGCTTGCTTTGGCTCCTGAACCAAAGTACCATGGCAAAGTCTCCCCGCGCAAGACACCCCTTATATACAGTAACGTCATAGCAAGTGTCCAAAAGGCCCAGAAATGGTGTCTACATTGCGGGATGCCACTGTGGCCCTCCGCTGTTTTGTTGTATTGCTGGCGGGCCCAGTGCGATTTTCGCCGCGTAATTGATCGGTGTTTTTCGGTGGGTGGCTTGCTTAAGATTGTGGGCTTGGGTCTCACGAAGCGTCACGGTCGTAGCCTGACGGATCTTTGTTTTGAACGTTGGGATCCTCCCAACCTAAGACCCGAAGGCGTATATAGTGAAGCAAGATAAAGGAAGCAGTGTTATATATTTGTATAGTTACAAGGGGTAAGAGGAAGAGGTGGCCAAGTTCAAGATACAGCAAGCCTGCAATCACCCCGAGGACCGGTTTTCAACCGCTTTTTGCACAGTCAGTTCAGAGATCAATATGGAAAGAAGGTGTGCAAGAAAGCTTGCATGCCATGTAGTTGTGCTCGGCCACTTCTCAAACAGAAGGTTTGAAGCGCTTATATGCCAGCACTTGTACATGTCAAGTTGCGGCAAGCCCTCCTGCATTTGTTCAACTTTCTAAAGCCACTCACTTCACTTCCCAACAAAAGTTCTTGGCCCTGGCGGGCTTCCCGCCATGACCGTCATGGACAGAGCTTGTCCTGAAAACTTCCGTCTCACCTTAGTTTATTCCACCGTGTTGTGGCACAAATCTAAAAAGGGCACACTAGGGGGTTGATGAGATTTTGTGATTTTGCAACTGAAAATCGCGGGACACATTCGAGACAGAGAATGGTTACTGTATACCCTCCTGCCATACATGCAAGTGTGGTATACCTGGTAAACCTGGATTATATACCAATCGCTAGAACTTCTGTCTACATTGGTTTAGAATTCAGAAGAATGCTATCTATTCTCATGATACTAGGTTGGAGGCCATTGCTATTGGGTTGGAGGCCATTGCTATTAGGTTGGAGGCCATCGCTATTAGGTTGGAGGCTATTGCTACTAGGGTGAAGGCCATTGCCATTATACTCAGATGATTTGCATGAGTTGGTATGGTTGAAGGAAGTGTTCCAAATGTAACTCCATTCGCAAACATGCAAGAACCAGTTTCTATTCACGAAAGCTAGCACCAGCTAGCTGGAGTTGTCCTTGCTTTAGCAAGTGAGGGGCTGGAATCCTCGAGATCGCCGCATCACGTGAAAACTTCATATGTAGAGGCCCGCCCCTCCGCGCGGGTTCAACTCCCCCCTGAAACGCCTCTGGGACACCTCTTGGACACCTCTTATGGCATCCACTTTGGTTCAACTCCTCCGTGGAGGTTTTGGGATACGATGCAACAGATTCAACAGATTCACAAGCTAAGGTTGGTCATTGCTGTTCGTGTGTCTTACATGTTCACAATGTTTTTTTGCAGCGAGACCTTGTGAACCATCCCTCCAACAGCCCCATGCCTATGAAAAAGAATTGCCTCACTCCGCTTGATGTCCCACCAGTCCTTTGTCACTGGACGGCGCTGTATGCTTCGCCTCCACTGACTGGGTGCAGGATTTCTTGAAGCTCCCTCACCTCACTAGGAGGCTTGAGAGTATTTTCGCTGATGCTAAAAGAGCTCAAGATCCTTGCATACCACCTTGCTCAGCGCTTTCTTTGTGCTACCAGGATGCACTAGTAAACATGGAGGGAGCAACTGATCCATGGTTGGAAAACTATAGCATAGCATCCTTCCTCTAACAGCCAAACAGCAAAAAGGCTTGATTCAACACTACAGTACATGTGGGAGGGCAGACATTGACAGAAGCTTGTCATTCTTCTTTTGCAAGACCGATCCGTCATACTTGTGTTAAAGTCGGACAATCACGCAGCTCAGCCTGGTGAAATAGATGTCGGTCAATGGTCCAACGCCGACATCTTCCTTGATTGGCTCAGATGACGGGCAGGCGCTTTGATGCTTGAGGGGCCACTCGCTGAGATGTGAGGTACTTTGTCATGTTCTCTTCTATCAAGCCACTCAAAGCTTTGGCTTTGTTGCACTTGACGTGAGCGCTTTCCTTTGGTCAGGCTGATGGAAAGGACAGCGCTGTTGGCTTGACGCGCCAGCGATTGGAGTGGGTTCGTTGGGCCCATGCTGCCGCGCCAGGAGACCCATTGCCCTCGTTGCCGATCGCAGTTCACGACATACTTCAGGCTGGCACACTTAGCTAGCACGGGGGCCACAAAGCCCAAAGGAGGTCAGAACAGCTGATGCCCAGGACTAGGAAAACACCAGCCAAAATGCCGTCAGATGGGATCAACTTTATTTCCCATTTGGCTATTTGCGAATATGAAGCCTTGTGCCACGTTGGTAGGCGGCACCATTGCCGGAACTGCGGGGGCTTGGTCTGCGATGACTGTAGCAGGCCGACGACTGATCGACAACTTGCCGAGGTCTTTGTATTGTTGTTTCCTGGACCTTGAGATATCAAAAAATCTATTTCTCTCAAAGCTTTATCTCGAAATTGATTTGCTGTTTCCATCCCTGCAAGTCGACTCGCGAACCGTAAGGACACCCTTTCGCTCTTGTGAGCCTTGGCTCTTTCAGCCAGATGGGCCGCCAGGAACCGCACCCGAATCCCAAGGGATCTCTCACTGGGGATTGCCAGGAACTCAGAAGTCGCTCTGACTAAACTAAAGTAAAAGACGAAGCAGCTGAGAGTTTGAATAGACATTTGTGGGGAGGCGCTCTTTTTCGGTGACATACAGCAATCAGAGATTTGGCCAGACTGAGTTTCTCAGCCCAGGTCAGGGTTTGTGATGACTGCTTCAAAACCATTGGTGACCACAACGTCTGGGTCCCCAGAGCGATTTTCACGCCATTGATGGTCACCGATGTGAGCTCTGAGGCCGCTGGGGCCGAGGAGGATTTGGTTTTCAGCCAGCAGCTCATCGAGCGGCTCCGAGCGGAACTGGCACAGAAACACACGCAGATTGAGGCGGCTCTGGGGCGAAGCGGCGACGGGGGGCGAAGGACAGCTACCAGGGGCTCCTGGCATCGCTACTAGTAACAAGAAGCTGGGGCTCCTGGCCTTACTACTAGGAGCAAGGACGCTACTAGGGGCTC
>CAXAMN010020002.1:200159-210247 GCA_963970005.1 Durusdinium trenchii
AGGACGCTACTAGGGGCTCCTGGCATCGCTACTAGTAACAAGAAGCTCTGGGGCAAATGGACGATGGCGACCACCCAAAAAGCCGCATCGTCCTTCATAGGTGGAGTGACTTGAGTAACCTGAACTGAAACGTTGAAGGTGGTTCACCAGCAGTGTGCACTGCAGGGGTTTATGGGTTTTCTTCACGATGGTCTAATGATTTTGGTGAACATCGGGTGACAGGTGTCTTTCATCATCACAGCCATCTTGAGATGTTGACCACAGGCCTTCAAGAAGGTCTTGCTGGAGTTGGAGGCGGAGGCATCCAAGGACTCCTCACAGTTAGATGAGCCACCAACTCAGACTATTCAATATTCCTTTTTGCCAAAGGTGATGGAAGCACAAAGATCTGAACATGATCGAACAGGGGTCATTCTGAGACACACATTGTGCTTGCAACATCTTGCAACATATGGTGGAGAAATCAGGTACGCTCAGGACCCTCATAACGACGATTTTTCCTTCGGTGTGCTTCAGGACAAAGCCAGCTGCTCAATAGTTATGCAGTGTTATGCATATCACTATATATGGATGTTGACTGATTTGCTTCCAACCAGACTGACTCTGAGGTGCAGAAATCCTGGAGCAGCATGACCAAATCTCTGGAGGCACAAGGGAGCAGAAAGCTGCAGCTTGAGGACGGTTCGTGGCGCCAAGATGGCAAAGCTTATGTCTTCCAGCCTATGTGTCATAACTGTCATGAGTCTGAGCGAGGAGCAGCAGCGTGCCGCTATGGAGCAACAGAAGGATTTGGCAAAAAAGGAGGAGGCGCTAGGGCCGCTAGGGCCTAAGAGTAACAGGCGACCGATCTCCTTTTCTTGAGAGTTGAAGTGGTAGGATCATTCAAAAGCATGTTTGTTTTGTTGGAGGATTTCCAACAAACACTTTTTTCATCCTTTATATGTTGTTATCCGGACATTTTCAAGGAAGATACAGTCCTACAGCAAACTCAGGTTTTTTAGCTAGCGGAGGTTCCGCGATTGGATCTTTAAGACACCTTAAACCAAGTTTGGAATCTCAGGCCGGGTCCAGCATTGCTGCTAATTTCCTCTTGCTTCGTGTGAGTGGCTGACATTGAGGATATGACTTGATGATTTGGTCCGAAATGAGAGTCTTGTTTTTGCAGCATGTACTTCTCTTTCTTCTTTCTGTCTTCGCCGTGGGAAGCTAATGCAAAGATGAGTTTGGGTCAACAATGTTGCAACATGCTTTGGGTTGAGCCCCCCATGTGAGGCTTCACACCTAACCTCAAACGATTGGGTCCAGCACTTACAGAGCACAAGGGGACTCGGCGCCCCCCAGCCGAAGGAGCTCATGGCGAAGCGACAGGAGCTGGATGCGCAGCTAGCTGAGGCGATGGAGCAATGGGGCGACAAATGGCACGTTTTCGTTTGGCCCAAGCAGCTAAGTAATCCATACGGAGAGATCAATCCTTGTTCGTCCGTAGGAATAATGATTTACCACCAAGAAAGGTTTTATAGTATTTATGGGAATGATAGCACAAGACTGAGATGTGCAGGTGCATGACATGGATTGTGTCCATGCATCCAGAAGTAAGACGAGCACCGATCATGTCTCACCCAGGCAAAACGTCAGTTGTCACCGCAAATGATTGCAGATTTGACTAGCTATGATGACAACTTTTGCAAATGCACCAGTTTACACACCGCCCTAGCTCAGCTTTTGCCCAATGACTGCGTCGGCATAGAATGAGCCATTCCTTGAAAGACTCGAGTTCCTGCAGCTGGGGGCTGCCCCAACTTCCCTCAGAGAACTCAGTGCTCAAGCTAGCCAAGCATGTGGAATATAGATATATATACTGATATACCCTACATAAACCTTTTCAAAGCTTAGAGCTAGCTATACAGCCCTTAGACCACATCCTGCGGATCGGCATTGCTGCAGGTGTCCCGCCTGGAGGCTCGTCGTGACGAGCTCTCCCGGAAGGAGGCTGGGAGTCTGGGAGTGGTGGCTCACTGAGAAGGACACTGTAAAGATGGCATTGAGTTTGGCTCGAACCGGTTAAGGGAGGTCAGAGCTTGCCGCAGTTTGCTTTGTTGATGGAGGGACCAAGCAGTCCAACCATGTGTGGTGGGTGCACCTGAGTTGCACATGTGGCAAGATCTCAGAGCGACTGCTCAAGGTTGTAGCGGCTCACCAATTCCACTGCTCCTGAGGGCCCACTGGCTTAGCATTCATTTCTGAGAGGAAGGTGGACCTTATCAATCAATATGAATGGTTGGTTGGGTAGGGACATATTGAGATGTGAAACATATAGCGGGGATCCTCAATCTTGGATGCCATTTTGGCTCAAGATTGGGGGCTCCCCTCCTTTTTCTAGCCATGCCCGCCATCCTCTCCACTGAGCGGGCTACGTGGAGGGTGGTGGCACGGCGGTGGAGGCGGGGCGAGGGGCAGGGAGGCCAGTGTGCTACCCCGTGAGGAGCGACTGGCCTCCCTGCGTGGCGGACCATGGCGGAGCGCAAGAGGCGGCGGTCCAGATCGAAGGGTTTGGAACCCAAGAGTCGGCCCCGCACTTCCATGAGGTCGACCAGGTCATCCGCCTCGACGCCTTGGGAACCGCCCTCAACATGTCCGCAGACGGCGTGCGCGTCTACCTCATCGAGCAGCTCCGGGGCGCTGAAGCCGGACCAACCCATGGAGGGTATGCTACAGGAGCTGCTGGTCGACCGGCCGATCAACCTCCTCAATCACCTCGTGGACCTGGGAGTCCAGACCTGTGAGGATGTTCATAGCCTGTGGCCCACAGGCGGTGCGCTCCTCGAGGAGTTGGAAGGGCGCCATGGCCCGGTGTCCGCGGAGGACGGCTTCACCATCGTCTCCTTCTGGACTTTGGCGTCTCAGAGGGCTCAAGCCTCACAGCGCAAGCACTTGAGGGAGATCTGCATCCACCGCCAGTCGGCAGTCTCCACCTCGGCCCCAGCCAAGCCAGAGGGACCTTCACAGCAGGCCGCTCGGCCGGTGCGCCGCCTTTTGGAGACAGGAGAGGTCAGGGAACCTCCGCTCCTCATGAGCCTTGCAGCCCGAGATCCCTATGTGAAAGAACAAGCAGCCAAGATGGCCAAAACCCAGACCTCGTTCGAGCTCTTGATCCAGGACTTCCTCGACCTGGAGGAATTGGGGGTCTCCCGAACCCAGCTGCAAGACGCCGCCAGGATGCAACTCCTCAAGGAGTCTGTTATGCCGGCCGCCGACAGGCTTTCAGTCCATCGCTTGGGAGCTCTGGCGAGCACCTTGCGAAGGTGGCGGGAGTTTGCCCTCAGGTTGGGGTTCGATGTACGGCAACCTACCCCTCTGCAGTTGAGCACCTTCCTCAAGGAGGTGGCACGCGGGGGCCCCACAGCAGCATCCGCTATGTTCCACGCCCTCAACTGGTTCCGGTCACAGTTCGGGGTTCAATTCCCGCTGGACCACTGGATGGTGCGCGGTTACAAGCTGCTTCCTGTGGGACATACCTCGCAACAGAAGCTCGAACTGCAACCGTGGGAGTTCATCAACATGATCCTGAAGCTTCGCCAAAGTTCTGGCACCAACACCTTGGTGCTGGCCTTTATGTTGTGGGCGGCTGTATCCTGCATCAGATTCGAGCATATTCAACGGTCTAAGTTTGACCACCTGGCGGCCAATGCCCTGTTCTTCACATGCTCGCAGGGTAAGGCGCGGCGCCAGGGGGCCCGGCCTGCCTTCCAATGGGCTATGCCGGACATTCCATGGCCAGGGTTCAGCTTGGTCAAGGTCATCCAGGACTTTGTCACCATGGAGCTTCTGCCAGGGTGCAAGTTCTTGTGGCCGGCATTGCAGCTGGACCCGATGGACCTGTGGCAGGTCACGGAACACACCCCTTGGGCTTTGGACCGCAAGCTGTCCAGAGGACGCTTTTTGGAGCTTCTGCGGGGCACCCTCCTTGACCTGGGCACGGCTCCTGACCAAGCCCAGACTGCGGGATTCAACCGTTTGAGACGGTTCCTCCCCACTCTTGGGAATGTGGTCCGGTTGACCCCGGCGGACCAACAGGCCATTGGCAATTGGGTTGAGATCCCCACTGGCGGGGGACCCATCCCCAACCAGAAGTCACGGGCCACCTGGACTATGGGGATTCATTATAGCGGCCAACGAGCTCTTCATTCGGCCCAGGTGAAGAAGGCACTGCTGAAGCGCTTCATGAGCCTTTACCATGCCAAGAAGGCGGAATTGGCGCTGACGGATGAGGGACTGCACCCCCGGGACAGTTGGACCTGGGCAGAATTCGCTGCCCAGAATGAGCGCCTTGGTGACCTTGAAACTGAGCTCCCGGCACCACCACCGGTCGAGATCGAGCAGGACATGCCTACAGATGATGCCACTGCCAGGGGCTCAGCGGATGTCCAGGACCCCACATTGCCGGTGGACAATGGGCCAGAACCGGAACCGGAGGCAGCTGACAACGAATCCGTCACGGATACCTCCTCGAACTCCTCAGAATCAGCCTCCGATGTGTCCAATGAAGCCAGCGATTTGGAGGGCGCCCTCTCTGACGATGACGTGGCCGTGTCCACGCATTGGATGGTGCAAGGGGCCAAGGTTCACATCATCCGAGGGGAATCGGATGGACGTCTGCTGCCGTGGTGCCGCGACGCCCCGTTCTCCCAAGATCCGCGATCGACAGGAGAGGGCTTCTCCTTAGTATCGCGCCAGCGTTTCTGCCAACGATGCTTGGCTCGCATGCCCAGGGGATTGTACCGGGCGCTGGCGCGGCATTGCGGGTGGCTGAACTAGCACATCCCCGCGTGTGGTATGAAAAAGCTGCCTCGGTCCGCCCGGCTGGAGCCCATCGTTCGATCACACAACCTCGTCGACGTGTGTGTGGGGTGGGGTCGGGTTTTGGGGTCAGTGACGAGTTGATGGGTAGCTCATCGCCTGTGCTCCGGGACCACGGGGACCCGCCGGCCGCCGTCGATCGAAGGTTTTTCCTTTTTCGCGTTTGGGCAACCCCCCTTAATCCACCACCCCCGCGTAGGAGGGCGAGGGTGAGAGAAAGGGTCCTCGGGTTACGCGCGTTTGTGATGTGTCTTCGACACCGCAACCATGGCCCAACTTCTGCAACAGCCCAGTTTTTCAATCGCTCGATCTCAGAGTGCAGCGCCCCTGAGTGGCCCAGTGTGCTCTGGGTTTCCCAGCACCTGCTAGACCCTCGGAGCCCTGCCATGAGCCGTGGACACCAGATTGATACTCTCCAAGATGACCGTGGCTTAGCTGCTTGTCTCAGTGGCTCCAACGTCCTCCCAGAGTGGGCCGACGCCGTGATCCGTGCACATAAATGGGAGACCTTGGAGGACTTCATTTTCTCTGTGGACGAAAAGGACGTCACGGCGGCCATCCATTCACTGTTGGCGCCTACACCCTTCAAGGACAACCGGCTGACACAGGCTCGCCTGCGTGCGGCCTATTCAGCAGGGGCGGAGGCCATCAAGCAAGCGGCCCAGGCTGCTAAGTCATCTGAGGGGGTGGATGACCCACTCCCGGAATCCACCATGGAGCAGCTCAACCGCGACTTCAGATCCAAGTATGCTCTCATCGTGGAGGCTACGCTGGAACCCAGTGACGCTCTGAGAGCCCGGGTTTACAGAGAATTCAGAAAGAGGACTATGTCGGTGGTACCAGCCTCTCGCATCAAGTCAGTCCTTCACCAGGCTACACCACGGCAACAAGATGCGGTGAAATTAGGAGAAGGCATCCAGCTTGAATTCCACACGGAGGAGGCCCGCTCTGTTCGCACTGTAGTCGACTACTACTGGTCGCTCCGTACTTTGGCCTATGCATGGGCGTGGGCAGGGTTGCACCAGCAGCGGGGACATGATGGTAAGGAGACAGTATTTATCTCCCTTACCGCTGCCCTGAACTACGCTGACCACGCGCTCTCCAGTGCCATGGAATTCGGCCAGGGCTCCAGGTTGTGGTTGGAGCGCAACGACCTGCTGACACGTACCAAGATGGCAAGTTACATTCGGCAAGGTTACAATGGTTGGGAAGCACTTCAAGAGGCCTTGCGTGAGACTCACCTTGAATGGCGCGCCAGTGCCATTCAGGCCGTCCCCAATGAGCCTGCAGGCGCACCCAAACGAGCAGCCCCGGGTGCCAGTGAGGCTGTGCCTCCTGCTCCCAAACGGCGCCAGATCAAGCAGGATTCGTACCAGACCATCTCTATGTTGAAAGGGGGCCTGAAGTTGTGCAAGCCTTGGAATGATGGACGCGGTTGTGCAAACACGAAGTGCCCGCAGGTTCACAAGTGTGATGTCAAGCTGCCGACAGGTAAGCCGTGCCAGGGACCCCACACCAGGCTCGAGCATCCGAGCGAATAGGGACATCTCCCCCTGGCAGCCTGTGAGCTGCGGGGGGGTTGAGCATCCAGTGCAGCAGAGGGATACCACGGCGCCACCTCAGGGGGCCGTGCGGCAGATCACCTTGCGCGAGCCTATGGAGCCCACCCCTTCGGCTTTAGCTACCCGCTTGGTCGGG
Source organism: Durusdinium trenchii (assembly GCA_963970005.1). NCBI lineage: Eukaryota > Dinophyceae > Suessiales > Symbiodiniaceae > Durusdinium > Durusdinium trenchii. The sequence goes on from CAXAMN010020002.1 coordinate 206,715, forward strand.
GCAAAACCGGTGACATGGCGTGGCAGAGGAGACCTGCCACAGTTCCCTTGGGGTATATCTATTCGAGGTACTTGGCTGGTATTGGACCTCTGGGCGGGCATTGGTGGACTGTGCATTGCTTTGCTTGCCCTCGGTGTTCACATCTACGCAATCAGCGCTGAGAGTGACCCGGTGGCTAGTGCCGCTGCACAGGCTGCAACGCCTAATTTGGTGCATATTGACTCAGTTGAGGAACTCAAGGGAGTGGACCTCCGCCAGTTCTTGCAACGGCGCCAAGTACGGGGCATCATCCTGGGTGGTGGTTCCCCGTGCCAAGGCAACTCTAGCTTGAACCGAGGCAGGCAGGGTCTTAATGACCCGAGATCTCAACAACCGAGCCAACTCCGACGCCTTCGGGAGGAGATTTTGGCCCTTCCGGAAGCTCGCACCTGTGAAGTCATCACATTCCTGGAGAACGTCGCCAGTATGCCCCAGTCCGTTTGTGAACAGTACTCTACATGGTTGGGCGCTCAACCGGCGCTGAGCGACGCGGCTGGGTGTGGCTGGGTCCACCGCCGCCGTTTGTACTGGTTGGCATCCCGCAGCGCAGGATTGTCATCGAGGGGCACGCCGCCTTCAGATTGGGTCTGGCAGCAAGGCTCAGGGAGCCGACATCCGACCCTACACTACTGCGGAAAGAAGCCTATCCCTGCTCAGGTATGGTGGGATGATCACTTCCGGCCGATGCTGGACCCCAAGCAAGTGATGCAAGCGCAAGGCTCTGGTGCTATGCACCCTTTCACTCGCGAGTTCTTCCACCCTACGGATCGGCTGGCACAAGTGACACCGGCAGCGGCAGCACGGTTCCATCAGGACCATCGTCGTTTCCCACCGGCAGCTTATGAGGAGAATTCGCTGTTGTGGTCAGGTGACAACTGGAGACAGCCCTCCCCAGACGAGCGGTCCCAATTGATGGGTGTGCCTGTGGCCGCCACCCATGCAGTCCAGGGCTCACAAGACCAGCGAACAAAGCTACGAAACTCTTTGCTGGGCAACGGCTTCCCTATTCCAAGTGTCATGGCGATTCTGTGCTGCCTTCCATCCATCATGCAGGCCAAGCTGACAAAGCAGCCCTTTGATGTGGAGGAGTTAGGCCTTGCTGAACGCCTATGCCATACAGTATGGAGCCCGGGTAGGTTGGCGACTATGCCGGGTATCCTCTCGGCAGGTGAAGTGTGCGCAGAATTACAAGCCACCTTTCCTTTCCTCCCATGTCAGGAGGCAGTCTGGCCGGAGGTGTCCAGGAGGTTGGCGGCATGTGAGCTCGCTACGCTACAGGCTTACCCGATGTGGCGCCGCCTCAGGCAAGAGTCATGGTCCACTTTGGGCCCTACACCGGTTTGGGGCCGTGAACGCACAGCCATCTATGCTGGTCTCACGGGCCAAAGATATGCCAGCAATGCAGCCAAAGGCCTGGATCACCTCCTCCCGCCGGGTATGGGCAAGCAAGAGCATATTGCAGCTGCCTTGGAACTGCCCTCACCGTTTGCACCCCGCCCCTGGCCTGAACCGGACATGAGCTTTGTCATCCAGGCTGTGGCAACCTGGCGACAAGCCCTCCCTCGCTGGGCAGAGAAGCTTCGCCACGTCCTGGCCACGGTGGCGCGGGCGGTGACTCCCCTGGAGGACGCATTGAACCCCTTTCGATGCCAGAGTGCTCGGAAAGTGGCGATGGGAAAACGACCAGCCTTTGTGGCCACCATGGTCGCTTTGTTACGGTGGCCGGACAAGATGCTCGCAAGATCCCTGGTTTTGGGCTTCGACATTGTGGGCGACATGGAGCACTCGGGGGTTTTTCGACCCATTGTCCAGGAAGGAAAACTATCCCTGGACCAGTGGTTGGGGACGGCAGCCGAGGCTGACTTAGATCGCCTCCTTCGCACCCGCCCTCCGGAGCATGTCCAAGACACCCTGGACTTGACTAACGACGAGATTGAAAAAGAGTTTTGCTCTCCTTTGCGCACCGCACGGGAAATGGATGATCTTTTCGGTGTTGGGGGGTGGAGGTTCGTGGAACGTTTCCTCATCATCCAACCGGATGGGAAGAAACGAGCCATTGACAATGCTCGGAAAAGTGGTCATAATGCTCATACAACAATGCACGAAACGATCTCAACTGTCAATGTTGACTTCTGTGCTTCAGTAGCCCGTATGTTGCATTCTGAAATGCCCTTTCCGGTAGGCTCTCCTCCCGAGTGGCTTGATATCCGTCTGGGTACGGATGATCTTCCCGACGCTTACCGGGGCCTGCCCGTTGCTGACTCCCATCTTCCCTTCTCTAATGTTGCGATTTTCGTTCCCTCATTGGGCTGGAGATTTACATGTATGTGGGGTCTAGCTTACGGTCTCGAAAGCGCGGTGGTGAATTTCAATCGCTTCCCACAACTGGGTATTGCCATCACCCGTAGATGTCTCTTAGGGTGCTCAGCTGCATACTTTGATGATGAGCTATCGGTGGAGTGCATTCGTGACAACGATGTCTCCCAACGGAGCCTCCAGTTGGTTTTCAGGCTGTTGGGAGCACCGCCCCAGAGCTCCAAAAGTTTTGTGCCAGCACCTAATAGACATTACCTCGGGACTTCAGTCCACGTAGGAGACTTTGGCTGGTTAGGAGTCATCAGATTCCAACCAAAGACCTCCACTACGAGGAAGGTCCAAGCCAAGCTCCGCGAGGCTATCGCTACCCGACACCTCCGACCCGATGATGCGGGGAAGCTTCGTGGCGACCTCAACTGGCTATTCAGCATGTGCGCAGGGCAAGCCGGCCGCTTCGCAGGGCCAGTGTTGGCCGCCAAACAGCACGCTGCCACTCCTGAACTAGCAGACGCTGAGGTTACTACTTTACGCCTCCTCAGCATCATGCTTCACGAAGCCAGGCCCCGGGATATTGAGGTGTGCTCAGCCACCAAATCCCCCCTGGTAATTTATTCGGATGCCTCTTTTGAAAAGGGCACCTTGCGGGTTGGATGGGTACTCATGACATCGCCTCCTTTGGGAGTCTCATGCCTGGTACCATCCGAGGTGACTGATTCATGGATTGAACGTCACCAACAGATCTACCCCGGCGAAACACTTTGTGGACTCCTCGTGCCGTCGGTCCATGGTGACATCCTTGCCGGTCGTGATCTCCTCTGGTTCGTTGATAATGAGGCCGCTGTTTCCTCATTAATTAAAGGTTCCAGTGGACAAGAGGACGTTCATGCCATTGTCCAGTTAGCTCATTTGATTTTCCAGAAACGTCAGATTCGACCTTGGATTGAATGGATCGACTCCGCCAGTAACCCTTCTGATGGTTTGTCCAGGTTGGGTATCGAGGACGAATGGACCCGTACCCAACCATGGCGACTGTGCGAACTGTCCTTCCCAGTCGAATTATATTTTGTTTCTCGGCCTACGGACCTTCAACCTTTCCTCTCCTATTTGAACAGTGGGTGATATTTTGACAGTGGGTGATCAGGTATGTTCATCAAAGATGACATAAAAAGCTAGTCTGT
>CAXAMN010020002.1:223601-242407 GCA_963970005.1 Durusdinium trenchii
CACTCGACGCGCACGATCTCCGCAGAGGGTTGCGCGGTAATTTCACAAATCGCGCTCTCGCCTGCATTTCGCGCACTCGACACGCACGATCTCCGCAGAGGGTCGCGCGCACACCGGACGAATCGCGCTCTCACCTGCATTTCGCGCACTCGACGCGCACGATCTCCGCAGAGGGTTGCACTTTCGGTTGACGCTGTTCGTCCCACCCTCCGCCTTTAAGAGAGAATTTATAAAGTGGGGAAATGTTTTTTCATTAGGACATCTCCCGTGCTAGTTTTCCATGCTCACTTTCCATGCTCACACTTGCCTACTCATTGCATGCTTGCGTGCATGCTTGCATAGTCATTGCATGCTTGCATACTCATCATTACACTTGCATACTTTGACACTGGCATACTTCGCACTTGGATGCTTTCGCTCTTCCAGTGTGTGTGTGTGTGTGTAAGTGTGAGTGTCGAAGTGTAAGTGGTGAAGTGTAAGTGGCGAAGTGTCAGTGTTCAAAGGATTTTCCGGAAGAACCCTTCGCAGTGCTTTCGGGAAAAATGTGACAGCGTTGCTGGGCCGGGGATTCACCAAGTCTTCAGGGGCTCCCAACTCCGCCGCCGTTGGCATCCGTGGACAACGGATGATATCTTGCTTGCTGCTCCTCGCTGGTCCGGCCCAGTCCTGCCAAAAAGGTGCCGGGGCGGTCTCACTTTGCGGCAAAGACTGCTGCAATCATCCGACCATGACGCATTGTAGCATCAAAGCAAGATCAAAGCGAGATCCGCAACTGGTAGCAAATCTGACCTTACAAGCACTCCTCAACAGTCATCACCAAGGTGAGACAAGAGTTTGAGCCATTCAAACGGCGACTCCTCAGAGCCACAGCTCGAATAGGACCGACGGACACACAGACGGGAACCGGCCTTGAAGAGTTGGAAGGACGGTCGGGTGCTGAGAAAGGGAGATACATGGAGACCATACGTTTGTGAGGAGGAAGAATCCGATCCCACAGAGAATTGATTACCACAGGTTTGCCACAGACAGAGTGCCATTTGTCAAACCCTCAAAGGAGACACAGATCTCATCGACTCATCAACAATTGAGGACCAGCTTACAAATTATTTCGCGTTGGAGGGAGTTTGCAGGGGTGGTTTTTCAGGGGGTACTGTAGGAATTCAAAGTTGTACTGTGCCTAAAGCCAACAGTTCTAGAATGTTCGTTCGAATCTTTTGGTAGATGGACCGAACGCACACTGACCAGATCCCTCAGGCTTCAATCAAATCTCCAGACTCTTGAAGTACACGCGTCCCTGTTGTTTTTCTTCCTATTCTGGTGCCGTCCGGTGAGGATATCGGTCATACAGGTCGTCTAAGGGTTTCCTCGAAGGTTTTTCTATGTTTTTCTGATGAGCTCCCCATGAAACATTGGTGTTTCATTTCTGCTGCGGCAATGAGGTTGTCCCAAGATGGCACCGTTGACCACAATCCGTGGCCGCAATCTCAAGGAAGCCAAGACAGGAGTGTCAAGCAACATCAACAAATCGACATTTCATGAACTCCCTAGGTTTCCCGACTCAGCCGATGCATGCCTGGGGAGCTCCCGGCATGAAAGAGGCTTGTCGCTTCGGGATTTGGATCGAGTTGGGACTCCTTGGAGGCTTCTTATTTGCGTCATGGATCAATTGCTGATCATCCTGCGGTGTCCAACGCTGCTGATATAAAACCCACCGCAGAAATTCAGTTCTTTTCAAGTCAGCCGGAGAAGCCATGTATTTATGACATACTGTAAAGGTTTCGTTCTTGATGCAATTCATTTGCATTGTGTCAACTGCTTCGGGTTCGTGACGTGGTCAATAAATCAGTTTCAAAAACACAGAATTTAATATATACTGTATACATATATATATATATATGCGTACTATACTTTACTGATGCCAACTCCATCAACTCCCATCTGACAGCACTAGCCCCAACATTTGCTGGGGAAAACTGCTCCGCACAGGTGGTGCCTCCCTCCTATGGCTTGGAGTTTGAGGTGACGTGAAAGCGGGGGGTCAAACAGAAAAAAGAAGCTAAGTAAGCTATATATATATATACACACACACATTTTATACAATTTTGTATAACAGAAGGGCTTCCTTAATAAGGGCTCCTTTGAAGGGCCCTTATATACTTTCTCCGTACCTTCTTTTGTTTTGTTTCTCTTGTCTTTTAACATGTTTTGCACTGATATTCCCGTACTGAATTGCAGGTGCCTCCGAGGGGCTGCTTCACCATACACACAGCCTTTACAGGGCTCGGTAACCGGAAAATCATTTCTCAAATGTGTCTCTGGACGGGGGCGGTTCTCCGGGGACTTCAGCAATCCTAGAAGCAACCATGTCTACAGTGTACATCACAACATTGTCATCGACATCACAACCCATGTATGTTCTTGTATGTATATATATATACACACATGCTACCCCCTTGACATGTCTACCTTTTTGGTTTGCTAGCATGGTTTTTAGTCATGTGATTGAATGCAAGAATCTAAGCAGAACGGCTGACCAATGCACACAGATATGGGCAGATGTTTTCCAAGGTTGAATTAGAGAACACAGATACATTCCAATTCATATTGTTAGTTGTATCTAATGCAGTTGCAAATGCTATAATTGATTGATATAATTGATATTGTGAATTTCAAAATTATCAAGTCAAATTGTTACTCGTACATTGGATTTGAGTAATTCAACGTGTGAATCTCATGGTGTACAAGTGTGAAGACCCACAAAAAAAGAACAATTGACAGAATAAATTGTGTATGTTACATGACAATGAACATTATTATTATTACTTTTTTTTTTAAATATAAACACTCCAATTCATACTGTCAGTTGTACCCAGTGCACTGATATTTGATGATTACAACTGATTCTATGAGTTGTTAGTTTGCCTCTTTACACTGTGACATTACATTTAAACACCTCGAATTAGGAATTTAGTTCTTTACATTTGCGACAGTCACACAAACAAAATCGTTTTATAAAATCAATTGTTGAGATAACAAACCAATTTTAAACACTGCAACTCACATTGATTGCAAATATGAGAACTGATGAATATAACTGACGATGTGAGTTGTAAGCCTTATGAATTCACACTATAACATTGGGTTTGCACAACTAAAACATTGACCTGCACGCTTTTTAATTGTGATTATCACAGGGTAACACATAAATTCGCAGAGCTATTTGTGTGCATGACAACTTATAATGACATATGTTAAGATTGCAACTCATATTGTCATGTTGTCAATCAAGTGTTGACCTGCACATCTGCATAAGAGATTTGATGCAGACAACTGATAATGTACATTGTTAGCATTCTCATACCTTCAGTTGTATCTAAGGCAAGTGTAAGGATGAGAACTGATGAATGCAACTCTCACATTGAAGTTGAAAAACTCAATATACGCATTGTTTTTGACAATTGTGACAATCACAGATAAACATTGCAATTGACAGGCTCACTTGTGTTTATGACAACTTACAATGTTTATATAATTGCTGCAACTCACACTGTTAGTTGTATGAATGCAACTGACTATGTGAGTTGTGAGTTAATACAATTGACATTATTACATTAGGTTTGTACACCCGACATGTTGAGCTGAACACTGTACAACTGTGAATATTACACAGTAACACAACAATTCACGAAATTACTTGTGTACACTACAATGTGAGATATTTTTGTGATCACCGCAAGTCATTCTATGACTTGTACCAACTGCAAGTTTCAATATGAACGTTGATGAATGCAACTTGTTATTTTGAACTGGATGCTTTACAACCGTGGCAATCGCACAGTAACTTGACAATTGACAGGTTCACTTGAGTAGGTCTTAGGACCTGTCAGGTTCTAAGATCTAAGATCTGCGATTACCCAACATGTTTAGGGATAATCTTAGATCTGAGAACCTCATAAGTCTGAAGACTTTCCTAAGACCAAGTATTTCCCAAGCCCGCTATTTCGCAGTCAAACATAGAAGTAATTTCACCAGCTCTTTTTGGATAGAAGAAATCTCAAAATGGCAGTTGTATATAGAGAAGACAGTTCAATATGTGAGTTAGATAGAGAAATCTCAAAGTGTTAGCCAGTGAGAATTGAACTCAATATGTGAGTTTTGATAGAAGTAATCTCAATATGCCAGTCAGAGCGAAATTCAACAGATAATGGCGCAAGTTTGGCGTTTTGTGTTGGTTATGGGTTTTTGCAGACATTTCCAAACATGATAAAACATGTGCAACAATCTTGAAACTGCACCCTGCCCGGGGAGATGGATACACACTCTTTATATAAGCATATCACATTCTGCTAGACATTTAGGTCTTTAGGTAGACTGTTTGCCAAAAAAAGGCTGGCTATCAGACATACGGCTTCTTTCAAGCCGTACAAATGTACTGTGATTTGCAGTGTCCATTTTTCAATTTGCGTACGCGGAAGGTCGATGCCCGTGGCCGCAGTGCATTGAATTAATTAAGTAAATGCAGTGGGCCCTTCAGAAGTCAGCGCCGATAGGTTTTTCCTCATCGATATTCATCGATGCGCTCTGGTAAAGTTATTCCCAGGTCTGCGATTGGGCTCCTTCGGGCTTGCAGCATACTCCCCAGTCAAGAGTCTAGAGAGAACTGCAACAAAACTGACTCACTTGTCAAGGAGGTCAGCAAAAGCAGGGCCGGCCGCTGCGCTGACACATACCCACAAGGGTTCACAAGGTAGTAAAGGGTGTAAACATGCCACGGTTTTCCTGTGGGCGCGCGCAGGCGATCACATTGGCACTCACCACGCCCTGTGCATTTGCACAGTTCTGCTTTCTTCACCTTGGAAAGCCACCTTTCATCGTGCTTCCACTGCACTTTCGTTCCAGCTTGCCCTGCATGTACTTCAGGTCGTCGCCGAATCTCTGCTTTTGGGACTTTGGAAAGCTACCTTTCACGGTGCTTCCACTGCACTTTCGTTCCTGGTTGCTGCATGTACTTCAGGTCGTCGCCGAAGCTCTGCTTTTGGGACTTTGTAAAGCTACCGTTCACGGTGCTTCCACTGCACTTTCGTTCCTGGTTGCCCTGCATTTACTTCAGGTCGTCGCCGAGGCACTGCTTTTGGGACTTTGTAAAGCTACCTGTCATGGTGCCTCCACTGCACTTTCGTTCCTGGTTGCTCTGCATGTACTTCAGGTCGTCGCCGAAGCACTGCTTTTGGGAATTTGTAAAGCTACCTGTCATGGTGCCTCCATTGCACTTTCGTTCCTGGTTGCCCTGCATGTACTTCAGGTTGTCGCTGAAGCACTGGTTTTTGGACTTTGGAAAGCTACCTTTCATGGTGCCTCAACTGCACTTTCGTTCCAGGTACTGCGGGTCGTCGCCGAAACTCTGCTGCTGGGGCAGCCAAAGGCCTCTGTTGGTTCCTATGTCCTGCTTTCACTTCCGCTTTCCTCTCTGACCCATCACTTCCTTGTGTGTATGTCTGTTGTTCTCCAAAATTCTTCATCAAGAACATCTGCGGAGTTGGAGACTGAATAGGTGAAAACACCCGCAAAAGCCAGCGCCGTCAACCATTCAGAACCAGCAAGCACGGTGTGATCCCTATGGCAAAACGGCGTGCTCTGTGGCACTGGGGTTCGAAGCATTCTAACTGCTGCTAGATTCATCTTCGAGCCCTGATTTGCAATTTAAAAACCACCACATCCATTTTTCGCTGGCGCCAACACTATATTTGAATGTTTTTTCAACATGACATGCGATATGCAAAACCATCACGAGGGGAGATGAACGCATACATTTCCAACATCTTGCATTACTGTCTTCAACTTCGACTTGTTCACGTGGATTTTTCCATAAAGTCCGTTTCTCTTAGCATCTTTTCAATGCACCAAAACATGCACATTCTATCAGAAGCACAGCCAGGCTCCGCGTTTTCGACTTGTCTGATGTTTTTTGTGTCGTTTCCGCCCGGAGAACCTCCCGTCTGGAGCCTCAAATGTGGCTCACTCATACATGTGGATGTGTGCCAAGATGGGGTGGCAGACTATTGGCAAAACTTCTATTTATATACATTGTAAAATCTATATATTTTTTTCTGGCCGCTCCAGGAGTATCCGGAGAACATAAGGGAGATCATTCGCGAGATTCAGGCTGGAGCGTGCAAGCAGCGAGAGAAACCAGATGCGAAGATGATTGATATTGAGTGATATACAGTGTGTGCGTATATACATATATATATATACACATACAAACTTATTGATTATTGGAACACAACACTGAACACTTATGACTTAGCTGGATGTGTGTAGATTTGATTTCTTTCAGAGTTTTTCCATGCTGCAGTAACAAGTGCCACGCTAGTAGTAACAGGTGCCTTACTGGTAGTAACAAAAAACTATTATTCCATGCTGCACATCCGGACAATTTCACCCCCCCTTTTTCAGGGCTACATCTTCACACGACGCATCCGCGTGAAGGCGACCTGCCGTATCTTGAGAAGTTGAGACCATTTGGTGGGTAGCCACAATGGTGTTCGTCTGCACATCAATAGTGCACAAGGTTGACATAAGCCTCTTGAAGTGGGACGAACAAAAATGACTCGCAACTCGCAGTCATAGGTCAAAATCCCAGCCACCAAGATCAAGGATGTTTTTTCCAGATCCAAACCTAGCTCCTCCAAACCCAAGCCGGTTGCATGCTGCTCCAGCTGTACTGCACAAACAACTCTTGGCACAGACTGTCAAATTTGCAGTTTGGGTTTTATCCGTTGAGATTTTTATTGTTGCAGGACATTTTCCTGGACTTTGATCCCTTGAGATGTGGCCGATGCACTCCGTATCAGTTCGTACGAGGATTGAATAGCATTGCACCAGCCTCAGGTGCTGGCATGCAGTGTCCCAATCAAAAATCATGGAGAGCTTTGAACTGCAAGGCCCGAAACCGTTAGATCCCTGTGGATTCCAAACATGCTCTCTGAGGCACCTCAGCTGACTGCCCATCAGATGAGGATTCTCACAGCTGTGGCCTTGGATGTTTTGCACGTAGAGTTTATAGATGGAGTTGGGACCCGTTTCTTCAATGAGCATTCCACCACATTGAGATGTTACTTGAGCTACTTAAGCATGATTGTAGCGGGAACCTGGGGGGACTTGGGCATGACGTTTGCATGACATGACTCTTGACTCATACTCGTGCGCGCTCTGCGCGCCCTGTGCCCGTGTCGGCCCAAAGCGGGTAGCCTTTGAAGTGCTTTATCTGCCCCGCAGGGGTCTGACCGCAACGACCACCGCAGGATGAGCTGGCTGCGTTCAGTTAGCGCTTTGATCACCATATGTGCCTGTGCTTGGCCGGGCGCGGTGGGTCAGGGCATGCCGAAGATTCACCACTCGGAGAGCACTGAGGAGTACTTGAGTAAGTACTACATTCCCGTAGAGGAGCACTTCATCACCACCGAGGACGTCATGGTAATGTATGGTATGTAGGTGCTGTGAGACATCATGGGAAGAAAACACATGCGGTTGGTTTGTTTGCATAGGGTCTATCCTTTTAACCCGAAGCTCATTTCATCTGTCAGCCTTTGTGATTCACCAGCGAAGCCTGGCCCTGCAGTCCACTTCATTCTCTGGGTTGGGCTTGCAGCGCACTTGTCCTTGTGCATCTCTCAATCAAAGTGGGTAAATAAAATCCAGAATCTAGGGTGTCATTTCCTATTGAGTTGGAGTGGTTGAGAACTTGATGGATAGGATCGGGCAGTGTTAGGGGGGCCTGTTTGGCGCATTGGAGGACAAGTATATCTTGCGCTCCTTTCGCCTGCCTCGACAGGGTGCACCTGTGGTGCTGCTCCAGCATGGAGTGTTGGCATCTTCTTGGTGCTGGCTGGTGGGGGACGGTCAAACAATCAGCTAACCTCCCCAAAGAATTGTCATTTTCAGGTATTTTATGTCTTCAAAAAGCATGTGGCACTTGTGAACATGCTAGAAAGCTGTTTTCCAAGAGTTTCCCAAAGGAAAAAGTGTTTTCTTACAGAAAGAAGTGCTTGGAGCACACCCCAGCAACGCTTGCGTGCACAATGCTCAAGGTGAATACCCCGAACCGCTCCTTGGGTATCTCTTTGTGGAAGATGGGCTATGATGTTTGGCTCACAAACAGCCGCGGAAATACCTTCAGTCGCAATCACACTGAATTGAAGCCCTTCCTCGATAAGCAGTTCTGGAACTACACATTTGACGACATGGGCTATTTTGATGTAGTGGCCAATGTCCGTTATATTTTGAATGCTACTTCAAGGAAGGATTTGACCTTTGTTGGCTGGTCCCAGGGCACGTCGCAAATGTTTGTGGCTGCACAGGGCCCAGACCGAGACTATTTGAAGAGTCATGTGAACTTGTTTGTTGCCCTATCTCCTGTGACGTATCTCACTCACCAGTCATCTCTTCTGTTGAGTGTTGCTCAGAAGTTCCGCTTGGGAGTGATCCTGGAGAAGGCCTTTCCCTATGATGTCTTCAGCTGGTCCGAGCTGCCCACGCTCGGCTCTCTTCTTTGCAAGGCGGGTGGGCCAAGACAGCAAGCGGAACAAGACGAGGTACCCCCTTCTGATGGCAAACAAGGGCAGAAATGGGTAGTCAGGGTACTGAATTCTTCTCGATCTCGTGCATTCCCCTTGATGGGTGAAGTGTCTGAAGTGTCAAAGGTCCAATTCACCTGCAAGCCTTTGAGGCTTTGGGCTCAAAAACGCTAGCTTGTCGTGCAGGGTCATCAGTCCCTTTATCCTGAAAATATTCATTTCCTGAGGGTTCTTTGCTGAATTCTTGCGAACCTTGATGTTTGGATTTGCCATACGCACACACACACACACACACGCACATACACATTGAGGTTGCTTGTTAGTTGTTCACCAACACGTCCAGGTGACTTTGGGTGTGATTTGCGACATCACGGTGGATGTGATCTGCGGGCGCTCGCAGAAGGATTCCTCAGATGCCATATTGAACTTGGCCGCACACTTCCCGGCCGGCACCAGCATCAAGGATTTGGGGAGGTGTGGAGGATGTGAGGCAAGGAAAAGGAACATTTTATATCATTTTATATAAGAAGTATCAAAAAGGAGAAGATAACGTCGCGGTTGTTGTGCAAGCAACATTTTGTCTATGAGGTGACTGGTGTTGCTTGATTATGCAGGAAAAAAACCAAAGCTGCAATGTCGTAGACTATGGTTCCGAAGTATGCTCGCCACTGAGGGCGAAGCATAGTGCCACAGAGCGCCTGTTGTGCGGGTCTGGTTCCCACTTTTTGCAGGACCTGGACCACTACGAGCAGTTCATTGACTACGAGCACTTTGGGCGCTTCGATTACGGAACCATGGGGAACTTGGAACACTACGGTTTGGAGCTGCCACCCGAGTACTCTCTGAGCGAATTGGAGATCCCCACGGCTCTCTTCTGTGGCTCGAAGGACACCTTGGCGGGCCCCAAGGATGTGGAGAGGCTGAAGATGGACTTGAAGGGCAACAAGCATGTGGTGTTTTCCAAGGAGTACGAGGCGAGGCCAGGCGAGGCAGCAAGGTACATGAGGCTGAATGCCCAGATGCAATTCCCAAGACTACTTTAGTTCGGGCTTTTACATGAAAGGTGCCATCAACTATCCAGGTGTAAGATTCATCAAAGACAAGGGTGGAAAGACGTGTGTCTCTACACAGGGCAAGCCCGGTTTCTTGCTGTGAGGACTACTCGCATCTCACATGGATGGTGGGGCTTACAGATGAGTGGATCACCGACCTCAAGGCACTGTTGCGTCAGTACAATCCTGTAAGGCCCATGGAAGCTTCGGAACTGCTTGTGTGAATATGCGATTTAGAATGCCAGTAGCTGCTCCTTTTGTGTCAGCAGCAGCACTGGCTTGACTTTAGGGCAAGTTCAGACTCTGTTTCACTTGAGATCACCGTTTTGCCATTTTGGTGGGATTGAGGTGGAGCTCGTCCCACGTCTGCCATGTTTTGCAAAAGAAGCATGCCGTGGAGCATCCCCAGCAGTTCCAAAGCAGGTTTGTACTGTCATCAAACATGTTTGACCCCCTGTTTTAGGGTAACCGTTCTCTCGTGGGTTCATGTGTTTGGGACGAATACATGGGTTTCATACAAAAAAGAGTTGCTCCACAGCTGCCTAGTAGGGATTCAAGAATCAGTTGCGGCAACCTGGACATTTAAGTCCCAGATACTGGTAGGTCAAGACAGTGTGGCGAGCCTCACTTAAGAATTGGTTGGTGCTGCTATGGTGTCATTGATGGAGCCTCTCCTGATACCTTGCAAGGATTTCTATGCCGATCCGGTGCAAGATATGATGAAGCCGCAGGTTGGCCTGACGAAAGGGTTGTGCAAGATTGGGATTTCCCCTGCTCTTTCTCCTTGACCTTTTCAATCTTTTCCATTTTGAACAAGCTTCTTCAACATTGCTTCAGTAGCAAGGCACCTTTCTATTTGTTGCAGTCCCACTGCTCGGGCAGGTGGTGCGACATCTGGAGTTCATACGAGCAGTAGATGGAGTTTTTGGGGTGCCTTTGGCATGTGCGCACACGCAAGCGACGACTTGGGGAGAGTCCACGTATGGAAATGAGAAACGAGTCAGTGCCTCCAACCAATCAAGACGGTCAATGATGACAATTGATGTCCCATCTAATCATCTAATCCTGGAAAGAATGGGGAAGTCGATAACAAGCTTCACGTGGGCCAGTGAATCTATGATCGCCACCAGGAACTTGGAGGTTCTTGTGACTAAGTGCCCACTGGTCCGTGCTTTGTGAAGCAGAGGAAGCAGACCCAGTTACGGAACCCCTAAACTGAGCAACACTCAATTGACCTTAAGCCATACTCTCAGTCTTTTATGGCTTTGGTACAACCGCAATCCTTCTTCAGTAGACGCATACATGGATTGCTTTGCAACTGATTGTTCCAACAAAACCACGTGAGTATTCGGGAGGCTACTGTACAGAGTCAGTTCCTTGTGACGCTTGTAAACTAAACCACCTGGTCCCATTTCCCAGGCCACCCTTCAATTTTGCATCTGACACTCAGGGCTTCGACTTGGAGAAGCAGCCAGTGGTCAAGGTACCAAGGCGCACATCCACTCCCAACCGATGGAGGTCCGGGGCCGACCGTGGAGTTCGTTGGTTCATTTGCGAGGCCTGGTCATTGCTTGAAGAAGAACGGCGAAGACATCAATCCATGTGACGATGAGGTTTGGGCCTGAAAGACCGGGAAGCTTTGGAACGACGAAGGTGAACGGTGTCGGAATCCACAAGTGGTTGGTGCATGGCCGATGGGGCCAAAACTCACGATGGGGCGCTTGAACAAAGAGTTTAGCGATCCTGCTGTGAAAGGTGTGTTAGGCGCAGATTTCATTGATGGTTCTCCAACCGATCGACCTTCCAAGTCCAATGGGATCTGGAACGCATCGTGTTTGTAAACGTTTCTTGTTGCCTCTTTCTCATCCATGTCATTCAGAGGGACTGCGCACTCTCAGCTTTCAACAAGTAGTCCATGCACTCTCACCCCAAGTCGCCCACAGAGATGTCCGGATCTCCCTCTTTTCGGAGTCCTTCGTTGCAGGCCGCAGTGGAGCAAACCCTGCGGCGACTGGCCTTAATGGTGAAGACCCGTGGCGCAGCTCGGCAAGAACTCGCAGGATCCACCACGAGGGGTCGCTGAGCTGTGAGTTGAGCGCCTAGTAGCGAGGCCAGGAGCCCCTAGTAGCGTCCGATCGCTCCTAGTGGCGATGCCCTTTGCTCCTAGTAGCTTCTTGCTACTAGTAGCGAGGCCAGGAGCCCCTAGTAGCGTTCTCGCTGGCTTTGCCATTTGGCTTTACCCGCTTCGATCGGATCAGGTCATTTTTGCCAACTGCTTTCAGGAGCCGATCTTTGGGGTTGGGAGTCTTCCATGCTGACTCTGATGCAGTCCAATGCCAACTTTCCAACAGCAAGACATAACCAACAATAACAACAAAGATATACTGTATATATTACATATACTCACATACACATTCATTGTGTGTTCATTCCATTTCCACTCGGTTTGATGCAATGAGGAAGTGAACATTCAAGTGACGTGCAGCATCTAACACCCGAGCAGCCTCATTGGACTCTCAGGATGCCGAGCGATCCTTGGACACCTCGCTGTTGTGCCCCAGATTTGCGGGTAAGGCAGGGCAATTTTCGTTTGCATGCATGCTGGGTGTTGAAAACAATCAGGCCAGTCTCAACCGCCTTTTGTTGGTTGTTTTTGTCGGGACCTTTTCAGTTCTTTATGGGCGTGTGCGGGGTAGTCAATGCTGTTGGAAGATTCTTTGTGTGCAGAGGTGACGGAAGCTCAATTCTGCAGCCACTTCCCCTTCATGCAGGCGCTCCATATAGCAGTAAGGTTGGATACCTTTGCTGTTTTATTTTGGTCTCTTTCTGAGACTCAGAAACACAGGACTGATAGAAGAAGCACCCAAAGAAGCCAGCAGGAGATCTCGGAGTACGAGCTGGGCCTTTTGTTGCAGCGCTACTACAACAGCGAGGCTGATGGGATCAACTATATGGCCAGGCCCCCATTGTTTGTGAAACTGTTTGTGTTGTGGGACAATTGAAGGGCTGACCAGACAGGTGTTCACCCGGCGTTCACCGGGTGTTCAATAGATGTTGGCCGTTCGAAAGGCTCCGGTGGTTCCTTCTGGGTGAAATCCAGACCGTGGAGGCTGGAATCCGTCGAACACTGCCCGAGGCGATGGACAAAGATCTACAAGCTTTGGTCGAGGAGCCCTTGCAAGAGAGGCGACATTAGGTCAAGTTGATCTTCTTGATCTTCTTGGGATGTGAAGGGTCTTTGGAGACTATCATGTTGGTTTACAGCAGAAGACCAAAAGGCCAGTTGGTTCTGAGTCAAGTCGGTACCTTTCCACATCCCAGACCTGTCTAGAGTCTGGAGATGTCAAAAGATCCTCACAACGTCCGACTGGGATCTACCGAATTGCCACCGCTGGCAGTTGCATTCTGGGTGGCACCAGAAGCACCTGTTCTGGGCGGCCGGGCAGCCTCAACTGGAGCCCTACAGCTCGACTTCAAGCCTCACAGGAGAAGCAAACAACAATTTGCGGGATTCTTTAACAATATCTTCTTCTTTTTTCTTTTTGAGGCTCGTAGATTTATCAAAGACTGAGCAATAATTATTGTTGCCTTGTTCATCAAACCAATGTGCGATGATGTCTTGCCAAAGCTTGTAGGGCTGCCACTCAGCCACAGCTGAGCCCCCCCTCACTCGCCAGTCGAAAGATGTGACAATACAGCCGTGGTTCTGTTGCAAACTTTTTGTGAACCTACTGTACCCATTGCAAATGCATGCCAATGCCTAAAGGGCAGGGCGCCAAACCACGCGGAACCTGCCAGGACCGCAGCATGGCAGAGACCGATTTGCTGGGAAGGCTTAAAGTGGAGGTGGCCTCCCGTCGGCTGCGGCTACATGGCAGCTTCCAGGATCGGCGGGTGATTGGGATGGTTTGCCGTTAGAGATAGCAAACATTCAATCGATTTCCAACCTATTAGCAATGGCCTCCAACCTAATAGCGATGGCCTCCAACCTACTAGCGATGGCCTCCAACCCAGCCAATGCCAGCGACCCTCCCACCACTGTATCCCACCAGGATCCCGACCAACATGAGCGCACTAACGAGAGGTGAGAACGGCTCGCAACGACAACAGCAAGGACGAAGTCCACGAGAGCAATGTGACAAGATGCGATGAGATTGAACGATCACAACTTCAGCAGCAACGACAAGGCACAACGATGACAACAGGTACCAGGTAACGTAGTGATAGCATCAAATCAGAATACGGACTCAGATGGGCTTCTGCAAAACAGCCTCCATGGGTGGGAATGGTGTCACAGATACTTGTTTATTTTAATTATTATATATATATATATATATTGATTAACTAATTCATCATTATTACTATCTATTCATTTCATTGTATATATGTATATTTTTTTTTCTTTTAAACACTATTTTTTTTACATATTTTATTTTTTTTGGGAGCGTGGAACTTCCCGAGTTAAAACTGGTTCAGCACCCCATGGCCCCCCTCCACCCATGGCCACTCCTCGCAAACCCTGAGGAGGTTGATCGACTGCGA
This sequence comes from Durusdinium trenchii, assembly GCA_963970005.1. Taxonomy (NCBI): domain Eukaryota; class Dinophyceae; order Suessiales; family Symbiodiniaceae; genus Durusdinium; species Durusdinium trenchii. The sequence continues at coordinate 237,772 of CAXAMN010020002.1, forward strand.
AGGGGCGCGGTGACCATGGGTCAGGCCGGGTTAATTGGGAGAGAGATGTGATGAGTAATGGGGTTGGATTCCTGGATCAGAGGAAGAGGTGTCTAGTGAGCTTCATGCTGTGTTTACTTTGACGGGTGTGATTCTGTTGAGAGGATTATACCTCCCCAACACCACCTCCAACTTGCAGGCCAGAACAGTCTTCACCATCCTTCGGATCGAGCTGGATTCAAAGGCTTTTCCGTGCCAGGGTCAGGGCGGATACCGGCACATGGCAAGATTGTGGCTACTGTGGGAGGTTTCAGGAATTTAGTGAAGGTACATACTTGGCACCATTTGGTTCGGCAAAGCAACAAGTCAGCGAAAGATACTGCTTTGCACATCTGAATTTTGGTGGAGGGTAAATTCAGGCATTTTGCCGCAACCAAAAGCAATGGTGCTACGCAGGTTCAGCACCCCAGTCAGTCGTTGTTGCCCAAATTAGTGGGAGTGGTGCCCATGCAAACGGACCCATGACCCATGCCACGCTTTTTGCTTGTTAAAGACGGTCACGCCTGCCCTGGATCGGCCGAATCCTGCTTTGCGGTCCATTCCTTTGTTACTGGCCCCAACCAGTTGTCAGAGCTTGTCTACTTCGGAGGAGTTGGAGACGCTCCATCGGCTTTATGATTTGAATGGAGCCTTGGCTTGTTATTTCATCATGTTTTATCAGGATTTGATGACGGGCCATCAAGCTTGCTTGCAGGAGGATGAGCCCTGAATATGAACGGCACAATGAGAAACAAAACAACTCACAAATTCTCCTGCCATTCCAAATCAAGCTCCACCGTCCCATGCTGCAAGCAGAAGACTTAATTATATAGTCCGATGTCGCAAGGACTCTTCAACTACCGGGAGTTCTGCAATCAAATCCTGGAGGTCGGATCCTGAACGGTCAGGTTTCCCTTCAACGTGTGTGTGTGTGTGTGTCCACTCCTGTTTCCAAGGACACTACCCTAGTTTCTCTAATCTACCCTACAAGCGTTTCTGTACAGAAGCAGGGGGCCAGCGCATGGCATCACGACGCTGGCCAACGAAGCTAGTGATGTCATGGGAAGCAGTCAGAGACGTCTGACTGTGTACCTGCAATTTTTTAATATACACTAAATTAATACTTCTTGTTGAAACACTCAAGTGAGCGGACTTTGCACTTCTTTCCGTTGAATCAAGTCAAGGGCTAAGTATTCACTTAAAGGGCTAATGCACACCGCGAAGCTACCTGAAATCACGCTCCACGGAGCAACCTTCTCAAGTGTGTGTGACACGTGTGACACGTGTGACACGTATGATGCGAGATGTTGGGCTCCAGGTTCCTTTGGATGCGAAACTGGAAGATTTGTCGCCCATCTCAGCCAGCGAGGCTGAGAAAAAGAGACTGAAAGGTGCTGCGTTTTTGATATTGGATATAAGTGTGACATCATATATATATATACATATGTTGTGACACAGATATTCAGTACATATTGTATATAGATATTTAACATCACAAAACCACCGACGGTTTGCCAGTGAACGATTGCTTTCTGCGGTGGGGGTGAAGGTCACTTGAGGCTGATGCACAGTTCATGATATGCCCATTGGCCCATTGGCTTTCAGCGCTTCTCTGGCGGCCAGGGCCCGCCATACCTAAAGTGGCAAGAGCGTGTCCGCTCGCGACATCCCCTGCAACCAGATGCCGAGGCGCCCTATTGTCAAGCGCATTTGTATTCTGCCTGTTCATATCCACCTAGATGCTTTCTTGCCATCCGAAGACCTCAGTCAATAGCATGGTCTTGTCACTTGTCAGTGCAGTCATCCATTTGTACCAGACTGAACTGTTGTCCCTTTTCTTTCGATTCAGGAGCTTTTAGCAGAAGCTGAGTGCCGCACTCAGACACTCAGGGGACAGTCCTCTTGACAATGGCCCTTCTGACAATGGAAACATGGGTTGTGTCTATACACCAAACATGCGCATAGGTACACATGTCTGGTTCTAGTTTAGTCTCTTGCATGTTTCAGCAGGTTTCCAAACACACCCAGCTCTGTTACCGGTCGGGATGTTGTCTGTTGGAGGGAGGCACCCCATCAGCCTGATCACCGCTATATATTATATATTGTTGTTTGCAACAGCAGCGCTTTTCTTCTGAGCCCAGAATTGGCCACACCAATCAGAAGTCGCTTTCATACATTTATTTACAGAAGTCAAGCTTGGTGGTCGGTGATTCAATAAGAGATGCGGCGACAAGTTTCCCATAGTTTTCCCATGATTCCTATTTTTGAAGCCCTTTGGTGGAATGTGCGTTTGCGCGTTCGCCGTGACGTTGGGAACCGGAAGCATGCGTGGGTAAGTTCGCACGTCGCTTGTGAGCAGGATGATTGGTGCCTGCGAAGGGTTCTCCGGAAAGAACAGCTGCCGTCACCCTTCATCATAGTAAAGTTCAGGAGGATGTACAGGATTGGGCATCAGCAATACGTCCTTAGGTCATGCATACGGGACGCTTTGGTTGTTTTCAGATGCTACTTAGTTTTCTGACTCAAGTTCATCAGTGTGTCATCATCACCATCATTATCACCATCACTCCTAAGACAGCACTTATCATAAATGAATGCTAGACATGTAGATAACCTGTAACAAGATTCAGCCACAGCGTGTGTAGACATTTGGCCTTTCATACATACGCTGGAGCGGTGTCCAGACACAAGAAATGTATGTTTTGTAAAGCCATGTAAAACCAACATCCACCTTCATTATGTTGACCCCCCCTTTCGTAGCCACTGTTCCCAACAAACTCCAAACGTTGCAAAACCATACATTTCACTCCCCCTGCCCTCCCTTTGTAGAGTTGGACTGGGTGATTCTTGTGCCGTGGGCTTGTGGATCTGCCGCTGGAACAAATGCCCTCCGAGGATGTGGATCGCTCGGAAGGCTGAACACCGGACCATCAACGTCGCTATGTCGCACCATAGTATTGTTTCTAATAGCTTCTTGTTACTACTAGTAAGGCACTTGTTACTACTAGCGTGGCACCTGTTCCTAGTAGCTTCTTGTTACTACTAGTAAGGCACTTGTTACTAGAAGCGATGCACTTGTTCCTAGTAGCTTCTTATTTGTAATAGTGTGTGTATGTGTGTGTCCCGATAGCCAAATTGGGTTCATTCATGTACCTGCTCCGAATGAGGGACTGAAAACCAAATCACAAAGCCACACAGAATGGGTGGGAGAATTGGGGAAGAGCTGAGAGACAATACGGGGATCACATTCATTGTTTTCGTTCTGATCCTCTCATTGCTTCATTGCTTCCTCTTTCCTTTTGGCAAACTCGAAACTAAAAGAATCCGCTCGAAAGCTCTGCTTGAAGCGGTACTGTACTGTATAATTAATGAAAGATTCTATGTAGTGTGTTTGTCATACGAGCACGGTTGGACCTCAGGTCAAGTCGCACTTTCTGGATTTTGACAAGCTCCGATGCTCCCGAGTGACACGTTCCCAGTGGCGCCTGACCTGCTTGGGAGCCATGCTGTGCCAGGCATAGTGTAGAGTGTAGAGCAATATGCCTGGCAAGCAAAGGAATTCCAGGAGTTTCTTTGGGTTCAAGGGCATGCATATACAGGATCGTAGAGGCATAGCATGGAAGTGAAGTGAAGCGCCTAGCTGGTCGACGATACCCAGCTTGAAAGCAACTACTGTAGCATCATAGAGAAACCGGAGTAAAATGGGGAGAACACTGGAACAGACCTCGTTAGCTGATGCAATTAATGTCAACTTTCCCCTCATATTTGGCATTCGGGAGCATCATTGCAAGGGAGACAGATCATATTCAGAGCTGTTTCAACAAACGTAGAACCAAAACACATTTGAGGAGACCACCAGTTGAGCTTAGTATATGCTGAAAGCCTTTATACATTTGACAATCACGGCCCACGCCTTCACCGTCCACGTTTTGCCGATGGAGCTTTGCATAGGCCGGAGGGGCCCGGCTTGGGCATCCAAGCTCCCTGGCATCCATCTACTTGACTGATGATTGGAATGTGAAAGGATTTACAGTTTGGAGTTTTGGCCCACACTTTTGACCCACAGACACATCAAAACCTTCGGCCCGGCCTCCAAAATCCCATAACTTCTGAGTTCTGTATACGATGGAGTTCTAGCATCGCTGGCACCATTTGTGGAGGCGATGGTGCTGATTGAGGGCCGGCGACGGGAGCCTCCGCAAGGGCAGAAGCGGGCAGCAGAAGATGCAGCCCAGGCCTAAGGGCTGCTGGACGGCCGATGCATACCGGGTCTGCGCGGTTTGGCCATTGTCATTTAGGGCCTTGGCAGCCTGCAGAATAGTTCAGAGGTTCAAGGTACCAGGAGATGTCAGGAGTGTTTTCGTAACAGCAACTGTCCAAGGGTGTAGGGACTGGAAGGCCTTCTGATTCTTTCATACTTTCTACTTTTGGAAGACCTCCAACTGTATCAGCATTGAATATCATTGAGTGAGCGTGTTTCGGCTGCGTCAGAGAACCTGCAGGCCGCTGCGGCCGCAGCTGCCGCCAAGCAACCGCGCACGGACACCAACCTGGGTGCTATCATAGCGGCCGCTCAGGCAGCACAAGCTCAGGCAGCGCAGGCGCCTTCCCAACCTCT
>CAXAMN010020002.1:242417-253520 GCA_963970005.1 Durusdinium trenchii
TTGGGGTGAGTGGGGATTGGCCGACCTCGAATGTTGAAAGACACGTTGAAAGACAACGTTCACTGCCAAGAAACTGGCCAACTTCAGATGTGACAGATGTGACCAGCAACGTGATTTGAGGCTTTGAGGATTTTGTAGACAAGTTCTTGAAGTAAGCGGTTTGGAAACATGGGCTTTGGCTTTGCTGGACGAGATTGCAGCCATATTGAGGTCTCCGCAGATCGCAGCGATCACCGCGGCCATTGCTGCAGCAAGACAAGGTGCAGCCCCTCCAGCTGCTCCAGGTGCTCAGCCGTTACTCGACAGCAACCTGAATCAAGCCACTTACAAAAGAGCGTGGTAGTTGAGGAAAGTGGACGACTTATTCAAAACCTTAGAGCTCCCTCCACCCCCCCCGCACCGCAAACTTCAATGCTAGCAAGCCTGTCAAAGTGTTTGGGTGGATGGACGAAACAAAGCAAAACCTGGCAAGGCGAATCAAAAGAAGTTGCATTCATCATTTAACTTCGGGGGTAAGGGGTTTTGACAGCTACTGACTCAGGGATTGAATGTCTTGCCCATCTACTGTGGTCAATATTATTAGTTGGTTGTGGTTGTGGTTGTTAAGAACTCCAAAGTGCGTCCTGAAGAAATTGATGTTGTCCGGCGAGTGGGCTGTGGAGATTGTTTTGTGTTCGAGGCTCGGCTCGCTTGATTTGTATGCACACCTGGCGGCCTCTGCGCGCATGAATGCGGCCATGAATGCCGCCTATGCGCCAGCAGAAGAGGAGCGGGGGTGCTGTGGCAGAGCTTCTGCATGCTTCTTCGCCCTTTTTCATCCCTTTTTAACGATTCCATGCATTCAATGCTCTATGCGGGTCTCTGAATGTTGGGACTTCACTAGAGGATTCGTCCAGTTCCACGCTTCGTGTGATGATTACCGTTCATCCACTTCGCTTCGCTTTGCACTTTGTGCTTCGCTTGCTTCGCTTGGCGTCAGAGGAGCAGCCTTCCACTGTGCCTGAGCCAGCAGCATTCGACAAGGATGCCTTAAAGCGCCTGGCCCAAAAAGCTGCTGATGGGACCATTGAGGAGCCGCCTCCACCACCACCGGAGCCCAAGAAGCCTTCAGCCGCTGTGGTCCGCGCCTGAAGTGATCTGAAGCACAGTGGGATCCCTTCAAAGTGGTTTTCGAGCGGTTTGGGATCCCTCGAGTGCAGCGGCTTTGGAGCTGTCACGTTTCATGGCGCTGTCAAAGCTGGCAGATTCGCTGTTTGGACTAAGGAAGAAACTCTAGAACCTGCGGCGGAAGTAGCTCCTGCCTGGTGCTCAGAAGGACTCTTTTGCAAGCCATCTTCGCACCTTCAACACACATGCCGATGCCTGTGTGATCCCGTGCGGTAATAGGGTGGACATTGACTCCATCATCCGATCGGAGGAGGTTGCAGTTTCTCATTTCTACACACACTCTCTCTCTCTATATATATATAACAAACATTCTCTCAGCTCTTTGGAAACGTCTGGATAATTCTTGACTCCCAGTTTCATGGCGCTTTTTCTCCGTCATCAACCTTTGCCAAGGCAGCTGAAGCTCCAGCCGAGGCGTGGGATTCGGGCAACGTGCTGAATACGTGAGCTCTTGGAGGGCAATCCAAAGCACCAGGGATTGAAGCACAAGTGACCGACAAACAACTGAAGATTAACTGGTTGATGAGCAGCTTCTTGCATCAAGTTTAACTTGGAACGCAACCGTTTCACTGTGGGTCAAGAATGGTCAAGATAGACTTACGTACCAGAAGTCGATCTATACGACTTGTTTGTCCACATGATTTACTATTCTTGTCAGGCAAGAGTTTCATCCATATGGGGATCCAAGACAGGGGATCCCAAACATGAGACCGAACCAGTTGTTTTCTCGGGATGTCAACATGCCAAACTTAGATGTTTGCTTCCAAGTCGGGCGAAACAACCAGCCGCCACAGGTTGAGGTCAATGATGGAGGAGACGCGCAAAGCATTGAGTGACACGTTCTCTCAGCCAACACGTTTTGCTTAAGGAGCGGCTTGTGTCACTGTTGCACAACCTGACCAATTGCCAGGAGCTGCTGCGTCAGAGGCACATGGGTCATCATGGATGTAGCTGTTGCGCAGCTCAACACGGAATGTTTGAAGATTCAATTTCCCAAACTGTTTTGCAGTCAGGGACAGCATGACTTGACCGTTCTGCAAGAAAGACCTCAACAAGATAGAGGGAAACAGGCAAAGAAACGGCTCAAAGAATGCCAAGTGGCCAGAAAGAAGCACGAAAAGACCATTGGACATTGCTCGAACCACCACCATTGGCCATCTAATACATCATTTACACAACTCACAGATACAATCCCTGGAGCGTTTGTTGGGAAAACATCAATGCTGTTACCGTTGTATGGTGATTTGACTTTACAATATTTTACAATCATAATAGAATCATAATCATCATCGCCGTCGTCATCATCATCTTGGTCATTGTCACCCTCATCTGGGCCTGACAAACTACAAAACTAAAATACAATAATTCAACAAGAACACAAGACATTATAATATGGTGAGATACGGGATTGGCCAGGTCTGTTCTACCTTTCAATGTTTCAGATCAGCTTCTATCAACGGAAAAGTTGAGCGCATGAGTGGGACACTGCTATTGGCAGGAGGCGGAGACCAATGGCAAGGGGCTCGGAGGCGATAGTTGGGACATCCCCAGTGTTGGAACAAAGCATCCAAAATGATGCCCGCTGCGGGATCGCTGATCCTTCACTCCAGGAGGACTTATCTAGGGCGGTCACACCTCCAAATTGGACAAGAACACTACTGTGGTCTAGTCCTGTCCTGGCCAAATTTACATTTCCCGAAAAAGAATCCCGGAAAAAATATCCATCCTTATCCCACGAGTTGCCAATTTACATCCTTTTGCCATTTGCATGAGGACCCACAATTCATTTTCTTACACGGTGCTTGTTGACCAACTAAGGTGGTATTCAACCTGCACTGCCAGAGGCAGATGGGCAATTCGGAGAGTTTTGAGACGGTGTACCACAAAACAAACACAATGAACTGAATGTATTAGTAGATACAATACACATATACACCATCCTTTTTCAATACACATTGGTTGCTCCGTGACTCGAACAATCAATAGCTTCAGATTTGTTGTCCAAGATTGCAGATGATTCTAAGGGAGTCGATAGGGGTCAAAAAATAGTGGGTTCAAAAAGCTTAGGGTGTTGATGCATCGTCTCGGTGTGCCTGCCAGGTCGAAGTGAAAAAGAAAGATTCATCTTCGATTGCAACGATGCTGAGTTATGTCCGGCACCAAGTTAGCCTTCTTTTGATTCTTAGTCGAAGCAGCGTGAGACTTCTTTAAGCTTCTCTGATTCCTGGACGGTTTGTCATCTCCGGAACGGCACGGTGAGATGCTTCTTTGGCCGTCACCAGGCGCAAAGCAACGTCGCGAAGGGCAAAGTGCCTTCCGACAAAGCCGTTGACACAGCATCACTACAGCAGGCCGACCCTCTCAGGCTACTAGTAACAAGGACGCTACTAGTAGCTCCTGGCATTACTACTAGTAGCAAGAAGCTACTAGTAATAAGGGCATCCCTACTAGTAACAAGGACGCCAAACAAGCAGACCACTGCCTAAAGGGCTTCGTCAGACAAATACTTGCGGACCACGGGATATTCAGCATGTTTTCATTTCTTTACTGTATACAATTTCTGACCACCTGGACCATCAAGGCATCACCAATCACATTTGGTTAGGAAGGACAACTCTTGTTTTCGTCTCCAAGACATGGACTTCCCTTTTCGTGTGTGGACAGGACATGATCTAGTAACAAGGGCATTACTACTAGTAGCAAGAAGCTACTAAATGTTTTTACGATATGAAGAAGTACCATAGCGTCCTTGCAGGCCTTTACCATCGGAGGTGGGGCCAGTGGACACACCGGCTTCAGCATGAAGGGGCAACTGGGCAAAAATTGTGCGATGCTCTTTGCTCCTAGTAGCTTCTTGCTACTAGTAGTAAGGCCAGGAGCCCCTAGTAGCGTCCTTGCTCCTAGTAGCTCGATGTTGTGCCAGAAAGTGCCATGGAAACAGTTCGACCCCAGGTTGGATCGTGGCTTCCTATCAATCAAGTAGTCAAGAGTCAAGCGTCAATCTTTACTCTACTCTGAAATTACCACGTCACAAATCAACATTTAGCCTTTGTCATCGTCCATTAGCTGCACGTATGCAAGTTAGTTGGAACATATTCCGTTTTCGATTGGGAGTCCGGCCTCCTTCAACGGCTAGCTCTTTGCAGGGGTGGATTTCCATTGGCCATTGATAGCAGAAGTTGTCCAGTTGTCCACTTTAAGTTCACTAGCCCAAGTGCACCTGCAATTCTTGGGCACAAACTTTCAAGGCTATCACCCTTTGATAGCCTCTTGCAACGGCTGGACACAGCAGGCCTAGCAAGTCGGGGGCCAGAGTCGATAGTCTACATCGCATTCTTCACTAGGGGGCGTGCATTAGAAGTTGCACCCGTCCCCCACAAACGAATGGGCTTTGGCGCCTTTTCTCTTTTTCGCAGGGATCTCGTGGGAGGCTCCCTATTTGACTACAAAAACCTTTTGGGTTTTCTTGGGGCAACACCCGACTCTGTCGTAGTTTTGGAAGACCTTGACAATTGACTTGGTCCTTGATCTCCTCCTTCAATCAGTCTTTCCTCCTTCCATATGCGAATCTCCGCTCACAAAGCTGCCCAAAGACGACAACCCATTCCCGAGCACCGACCATTGGTACAAACGCACTGGTGGTGAAAAGGGTAAGCAGGTTTGATGGATTGGCTTGGCAGAAAAAGGCTTGGAGATATATTTTCGAAGAACACTGACCTTTTCATTATTTCTTTCCAGTGACATTTATTGGTAAACAAACATCATGCACATTTTGAGGATAGACTGACTGACGTACACTTTTGTCAGGAGCAAGGGATGTAGCCTTTTCTAGCCTTTCTCCATTGCTAGGAGCTGATTTGCCGTCCGAGGACCGTAAGGCTGGCTGAGGGACTTTTCGGATGGGCGGGTGTGGGTTCAGCACCAACATGATTCACTCCAACAAAAGGAAGCAAAGCACAGCAGAACTGAGAACTGAAGCGTTGCCTAGTTCAAGCCCACAGGTGTTGCTGCTCATAATTGCCTTGAACTACTTGAGCTGGACACAGTCGCATGTTTTGTCCTCTTGGCTTTTCTTTTCTCCCCAAACTTACCTGACCAAGCATCAAAAGCGATGCAGTGTTGTTTGTATATTGTATATCATAGCACAAGCAGACAGGATTCAACAGCAACCTCAAGTGGCATGTCACCTTGATGAACTTCTTGTTACAAGAGGCATTAAACTTACTAGACCTGTTTAGATAAATGATAAACGGACATTTGCGAAGCAAACTCTTTTTATACGGAGCAGTCTTCCTGACAACGAAGCAAGAGGAGCTCCACTTTTTAACCTGCTTGGGCTATCATCACATGCTGTATCGCTAGGCCAGTCTGTTCTGTGTAATGTTTTGAACGGTTCTTTTTGGCACACACACACACACACTTACGATTGGTAGGATCTACCATCGCTGCATTAAGACTGCGCTTTGCCACGTCGTGTAGGATCTCCAGCAGCAGATCACTTCTTTTCTGCCGAAGCTGGAGCCCGGGAAGGCAGCCGACCTGGTTGGCAAGCTACAAGCTGCTGATGGCCAGGGCGCCAGGATCACGGGCAGTGGTTGTTGGACGAATTCATGAACAAGCCAAGGTGCTTTCTCGCAGGTCACCTGAACTTTACTGATCGTCCTCCAAGGTCAAGTCGGCAGTTAGTTTCCATGCATACTGGATGTCTATTGGAGTGCTAGGATTGGAAGGCCAGGTCACTAGCGGTCAAGGTATTCGGAATAGGAATCAGACTCTGCCATGGAGGGTGGATCGGATGTTTTGAAGGCAATGTGAATGCGCTGGGGAACACAATGGAACAACAACTTGGATTTGATCGGACCAAGGTTCTTGCAACCATTGAACCCTTGCATGCCAACACCGGAAGCTATCTCATTGCAAAATGCACCCAAGCATGGAAAATCAGTTGTCCTCCAAAGCATTGAAGACTGCGCCCTTGCTGGACTTTCGCAGCCCCAGGCCTTCGCAGTGCGGCGTTTCTGGACGAAGTCTGCAAACTTTTACCAGCCTCGCGCTTCACCAGCTGGGTCCTCAAACCAATATCCGGGAGTGGGCCACCATGGCGTGTTTTTGAAAGCCAGGAGCGATGTGGTTGTTTTTGGTGATGGTGCAGAACGATGTTCTTGTGGACATGTCCTGGGCTGGGCATTGGCGGTTGTTCAGTTCAGTCGGCTGCTTCAGTTCGTAAAAACGGCATTGAGTTCTCAGAAGTCTCAGGCGAGATTCTTGATTCTTGGAGTCATAGTTTGCTTCACCATTGACATCTTCTGGCATACTTTGATTACCACCCGTGTGGCCCGGTGGAGTACATAACCACTGAACCATGCAGAGGACTGTAAAATATTGGGAGGCTGTTGCCAGTCTTTGCAACACTCGGGGTGGCGGATGGCCCCCGGCTCTTGAGGTCCACATCTGACACGGATTTTGGCTGTGCTGGCCAACTGGGCTGCAGCCGTGAGCGGTGGCTTGGGCAGCCAATGGATCCATGAAACTGTCCGAGATCCGGGGTTGAAACGACTATGATATGATATACTGTAACATGTGTGGGTCTTTTTTTGCCGGGGCCGTAACAAAATACACGCAACAGACTGTACAATCTTGAGAGGTCTTTATGTAGGTCACAATGGTCACCGCCCAAAACTGCTGGAAAGCCCTCTTCTCTCAGTTTCTATGTCTTTCCTCTACCAACTGGGTGCCTAAATGTGGACAAACGTATCCTTTGCGGAGTTCAATTCCACTGCCAAAAGTACTTTCTTCAACCTGCAACTCTAAATCCTTACCCTGCCTAGGCCTAGTGCATGACGCCAAATTCACGAATGTCCAATCACGAAGCCAGGCCTGTCTACACAATTACCTGTTTTAAATGATGCCACTTCCTGGTCCCTCCCTTGCCCCGGCTCCTGCAGCGATTCGTTTCTGGCAAAGAATGCATCTCAAGGCAGCGATGCCGACGGAAAGCCAAAGCTCTCCGAGGACGTTTGACGGCCCGGACTTTGTCACTTCAAGACGGGTTTGCTGTCATTCCTTTGTTCCACTGGTGGCTGAGATGCCAAAAGGTTCAGGGCCCAAAGTGCTGCCTAAGCATTTAGCACAGGCCAGCCCTCACAAACAGTAAGCAGCGCGTCTTTTGGATTGCTTAATTTGAGTGCTTCCACTGAGTGTACAGAGGGAAAACACATGGTTGTCGATCTAAAGGTCCTAGACAGCATTGTGTATGACGATGACCCGGAACATATCAAAATCTCATTTGGCGAAAGTTTTTTCTCGAGTTGGCGAAAGTAAATTTGTTTTTGGCGAAAGATCTGGCGAACGATTAAATATGTACTTAACTTTGTATGAATGTTTATTTGCTTCCTGAACAGCTGGTGGCAGTGACTCAGAAGTTAGATGAGCTGTGGAAGTTAGATCACCTGATGCTGCTGCTGCTGCGGCTCCTACTACTACTACTACTACTACTACTACGACTACTACTACCACCACTACCACCACTACCACCACCACTACTACGACGACGACGACGACTACTACTACTACTACTATTGGGGGGGTGGCTTTGCCACAAAACTCTACCCCGCAAAAGGCGAAAGTTGGGCGAAAGTTCAGCTCAAGATTGGCGAAAGTTCACCCTGCCACATCTGACCCCCAGCCCATTATGAGTAAGTTTGAGTGACCGGCTACCACAGTGATTCTTGCAATTTTGATTCTTGCTGACACCCAGGAGAAACAAAAGAGACGTACAGGGTGTCAACAGTTAAGTAGAAGACACATGCTGACAAACAGTGAAGTTTCTATTTTGTGTTTGAAGCCATTGCCATTGACGTGAACAAAACACAACATACATGGCACACATAAATACAACATACTTCGGCGAAAGATAAAACGCAGGAAGGCGAAAGTTTTGCTAAAGTAATTTTTTTCGGAGAAAATGACGGATCCCGGATAAAGAAATTTAGATCAACTCCCACATCTTTCCTAGTTTTCTTGGTGATTCTTTGGTGCACAAAGCCAGACAGCCGTGATTGAGATGTTCGGAGTGGACCTTTGAACCTTTGGTCTCTTCTTGATTAACCAACACGGTACCCAGGAGGAACAGGATTTCATCGAAACAATCCACCAACTCGGGCCTACAAAGGTGGTCATCCAAGTGGATACAATGCTCAAAAGCATTATCATTAGAGATCAGAATCATAAGATGATAAAATACAGTAGCTACTTATAGTCATACATAACACCCTATAGATTCTTATAGCGCAGTCAGAACTTGAAAGGTTGAGTCCACTTGACACCTGAGGCCAGATCCTTTTTTACGACTTCTGCAGCAGAGCTCTCTTTAAGGTGGGCCGAGCAGTGGTGGTTCAGCGCAAATTGTTTTGCTCTGCAGGCATTCTTTTTAAAGCAGCCTTGTTCTTACATAAAGGTTTCACCTTGGTTCTCAAGTGCTCCGTCCCAGATTCAAACCGAAATCAGTGAGACCTCACAGCAGGAGTAGACTCTAGGCCACATGTTGCGTTTGGGGGAGAGTGTGTGTGTGTGGCATTCAACTTATTCAAGAGAATGTGCAATCACAGGAGATCAGATCAAGTTTCAGATTCAGCGGGACACGTTCCTGAACCCGGGAACCCGATTGGAATCACTTTTTGTTGTGATAGACATCAAATGATTCTGTTCTTGAAGCTCTGTCAGTTCTTTAACTCGTTGAGATGAAAACTCATTTGGTCCTGTGGTGGCTTGCTTTATGTGGTCATATGACTGAGCGGCGCTGAGGCTGATGGATGTGGCGCCGCGGGATCTCAGCCAGATCGCCAATGCAATGGCCACCATCGGCCAGACAGAGGAGCCCTTGGTACATGCGGGGAAAGGCAGAGGACTCTTTCAATTGAATGCCCCCAGAAAGCGAAACCCTACGAGCGAGTTTGGTGGAAGCTTCTTTATCTTCTCAGTTTTGCTCACCCACGATCAAGAGGGCCGTAGGGCTTTTTTTGTTCCTCAACTGTCAGGTGAGGGTTGTTAGATTTCTACAATGACCTACAGATGGTCTTCTCCTCCTTCTCCTTCTCCTTCTCCTTCTGACCTAAACAGCAAGTGCCAGATCGCAGTGGGCAGTCTCGGACCTCAACAGCAAGCGCAAGATCGCAGTGGCACTACCGGACGTCAGGGCACAACACACAACCGCACAACATAACCACAAACACGCAATTCACAACCAACAAAGCACAGCCACAAGACAGAGGCGCAAAGCACAACCGCAAGCAGACAAGCCACAAGCACACAGTCACACACAAACACACAAACACACACAGTGACAAAGCACAGCCACAAACACCAACACAGTACACAACCAACAAAAGACAAGCACAAGCGCACAAGCACTGTGAATGTACACTCTGCCTGCTGAGACGCTAATTTGTTGTGTGGCACTTTCTCAGGTGCTGGCATGTGTCCCAAGAAGAGATTTGACTTGTGGCTCTCAGCAACGTTGCCAGATTTGCATAGCAGGTAGTTGCTACACATGTTGGAGCACCTAAGCGTTGAGTTCATGTGAACCACATCAGACTTTAAAAAACATGTTGGCCTTCCAACCCCCCCCAAAGGTCCAGCTCAAGAAGCATGGATTGATTTACACATCCAAGGGGCTCCATGCCTGAGTCATACAGCCAACGTGCTTGCTCATCAGAATGCTCTATTGGGGCCTTTTCCAAGTCCAATCGCCAATTGGAAACTTGGGATGCCAAAAGGGTGCAGAGTTGCGTTGCAGCTCCACAGTCCGTCGTGTAGGATCCGCTTCCCAAACAGAACGAAGACACACCGCTAGAAAAGTTGTCATGATTCTGGACCCCCAAGCTTCAAGGCGTAGCTCCCCAGGTACTGCGTCAAAGTGTCCTATAGCCTATAGTAATAAATGCATTGCTGGCGCAATCAGTGTCCACGATTTTTCGGTACACCGTTTACACCGTCTACACTGTCTACACCGTTTACACCGTTTACACCGTTTACACCGTCTACACCGTTTACACCGTTTACACCGTCTACACCGTTTACACCGTCTACACCGTCTACACCGTTTACACCGTCTACACCGTTTACACCGTCTACACCGTTTACACCGTTTACACCGTCTACACCGTTTACACCGTCTACACCGTTTACACCGTTTACACCGTCTACACCGCTTACACCGTTTACACCGTCTACACCGTTTACACCGTCTACACCGTTTACACCGTTTATACCGTCTACACCGTTTACACCGTCTACACCGTTTACACCCTCTACACCGTTTACACCGTCTACACCGTTTACACACTCTACACCGTCTACACCGTCTACACCGTTTACACCGTTTACACCGTTTACATCGTCTACACCGTTTACACCGTTTACACCAACTACACCGTTTACACCGTTTACACCATACACCGTTTACACCGTTTACACCGTTTACACCGTCTACACCGTTTACACCGTCTACACCGTTTACACCGTTTACACCGTCTACACCGTTTACACCGTTTACACCGTTTACACCGTCTACACCGTTTACACCGTTTACACTGTCTACACCGTTTACACCGTCTACACCGTTTACACCGTCTATACCGTTTCCACCGTCTACACCGTTTACACCGTGTACACCTTCTACACCGTCTACACCGTCTACACCGTTTACACCGTCTACACCGTTTACACCGTTTACACCGTCTACACCGTCTACACCGTTTACACCGTCTACACTGTTTACACCGTCTACACCGTCTACACCGTTTACACCGTCTACACCGTTTACACCGTTTACACCGTCTACACCGTAATCAGGGTAAGCAGCGTAATCAGCGTAACCAGCGTAACCAGTGTAACCAGCGTAATCGGCGTATTCGGCGTAACCAGCGTAACCAGCGT